>JASCZW010005695.1:0-148966 GCA_034211315.2 Aedes japonicus
GTGCTTAATTAATGTATTTTAATTTCGATAATCGTCGTAGAGGTGAAAAGAAACAATAAATACTTCACCGGTGTCTCCAATAGTGAAAGTGCCAGGTGAAACCCTAGGAGAAATGTATAGTGCAAAAGAAGCGCTGGATTGCCACACAACTAATTAAACAATCGCAAAACAGACACCTGATTCTACTTGGAGAAAATATAATTAACTTCGAGACTGACGCTGGCACTCACTCTCACTTTGATCGAAACATGGAACGAACAGAAAATTTAGGAACATACAGGAAATTCCAGTATGAATTAATTTCAGTTAGATTATCTTTTATAAGACAGTTAGTGCTCGATTTGCAAGTGGCATTATAATTGTATAAATTTTGATTCTGCGGATTTAAAGACTATGAAAACCGTCTAATAGAAAGTCTTTAATACACTCATCATTTGTCAACATCTGGAACACATATGTTTTACATCAAGGATCATAAACAAATTATTGTTGGTAGATACCAACAACATTATAGCTATACTAGTTAAAACATGGAATCAAACACTAGTGGTAATCGATTTAACAATGTCGGAAGCATGTAAACTATAAAACGTAAAATTTGAAACTAATAAATTCGCTAATAAATGTTAACATATTTGAAAATATCAAATAAATTCTTTTTGTGTAAACCGCCTCAATCTATCATTTGACAATCGATACCTGCCGGCAGCCATCATCCATAGTAGAGTAGCTTTTTAACTGTTTTAACTTGACCATTTAAATTTCGAATTTTAAATGAGTATTTGCATCCAACTGTGCTACTCTTAAGGTTGAGGCTGCTACTGCAGTTTGGAAATAGTTTAACAGCTTCATATATAGGTTCTTCTGATCCGTTACTCTCTGCTTCGACATTTTCAACTATGATGAATTCAGTTTCTTTCGGTAGTTCTGTTTCTAACTTAAGGCAATCCTCTCCCAAATGTGGATCAACATGGCAATTCACGAATTCTACTTCCATTGGTGGATCCAATTTATAGGAAATAGCATCCGCCAAATCGGCATCCAGCAATCCAACACGCAACAATTCTTCGCGAGCCGTGCATTGTGCTTTTTCTACGGCTTTTATTATCTCTTCGTCCGATGGTAAAGATTGTGACGTCTTTGGTTTTTTCCTGTACTGGTTCATAGTTGGGAAGCTGATCTTTTCTTTGTGTTTGTTTATTATACACGTTTTCATATGAATTCGTTTCAATTTATCAGTTAATTCTCGTATAGAGAAGTTAACTACTGTTTGGTTAGTTGTTCCCATTGAGCGTAGTTGCCGAAATAACTTTTCGCAGGGTTGACTTGATAAATTTGATATTATACATTGCTCTGGAGTGTTGCTTCGATTACATTCTTGGACAAATAGAATCAGTCCATGTGCATTTAATTCAAGGCATTGATACGAATTTGGAGTCACACAAAGTTTAAGGTTGTTGTTGCTAATCTTGGTCGAATTTATCCACGCTCGGACTATAAAGGTAGCGGTCCTACAATTGATATAATAAAAAATGTTATTAGGAGGTATGATAATTAACGAAATTCATCAATCTTAATAACTGGAAGGCTCGTCGCATACACACTGCAAGTTTCACAATGGTACAAGTAGTTCTAAATGCTAAATTCTCACCATATATCATGAATCCGTTCTAGTAGCGGCACATCATCCTCGACCATAGATCTGTACATCATTCTCATTAAATTGAGAAAAAGCACGGTTCCTGCGCTATCAGGCACGTTGTTGTCAAGAAATTTAATCATTGCTAGATTTATCCATTTCAGTGTCGGTCCAAATTTCATTTTATCTTTTATATCAATGTCAGATAGGCTTAGACAATGGTTATCTTTGCTATACTGTAGAACAAGTGTTTTTAGGTGGTTCTTCGTCACAATGTAATTCCCTAAAACATATAAATTATAAATTATGAATATCATAACATGCAGAAAAAAAATTCATAAAAGCAAAAAGAATATTCGTTTTTTTTTAACATAAACTCGTTTGTTCTGGCCACAAATGTAAATTAGGTTTATTTCAAACATTTTCTATGTTTGTTGTCATTCCGTAAATTATTATTTCCAACTTGTTACACTCAATGTTATTAGCTTATAATATTATTGTATTCCTCGACTTCCTCTTTCGTGAACATCTAAAACAGCTCTTCGATTGCTTCCTTGATGGTCATCGTTTGGAGTCAGTATTCCTGCAAATCCAACAACGAAAATCAATCGTATGTTAGAAAAATTATCAGACGATATTACCTGTAGATTTTGCTGCGCTCCTTCGCTACCAGATCCGTTTGGTAGCCCTGAGGGATCCATGTGCCATAGCTGATGCTTGACTCTCTATGTCGGCGAACAGGATCGCCACACCAAACAGCCGGCTCATGGCTGAACATTGCTGAACGGGAATCCTCGCTAACGCCGAACTGGACATCACCTGCGCAAAAGGCTCAACTGACATTCGCTCATTGTATAGTTTGCGAATCGGCCATCGTAGCGTGCAAATTTTCCCTCGATGCATGATTCAGGTATTTTGCCTGGCATTTTTACTATTATTTTCAACGCCTAATCGTTGAATTGAACTGAATTAAAAGCTAGATTATACCTTTTTTAATGAATTAAAACCGCGACTGGCAACACAAACAACAACAGCGACTCGGAGAATTTTGATTTGACACGAGAAGCCCACACACGCTGAAAAGAGTTTACCCAAATTTGGTTTCATGTGGTTTATTTTCTAAGAAACATGCTTTTCATTTGAATGCAAGCAAACAAGTTTATTTTTATAAATATAATATATATATATGTATATATATATATATATATATATATATATATATATATATATATATATATATATATATATATATATATATATATATATATATATATATATATTATTTGTTATATTGTTATTATATATATATATATATATATATATATATATATATATATATATATATATATATATATATATATATATATAAAATATATATATATATATATATTATATATATATATATATATATATATATATATATATATATATATATATATATATATATATATATATATATATATATATATATATATATATATATATATATATATATATATATATATATATATATATATATATATATATATATATATATATATATATATATATATACATATATATAGGAATATATATAGCTTATTTCAATCTACTCGGATAAGCAAACAGCTGCATCTTGTTGGAAGATATTAGCTCTATCATGGTGTGAATGAAATACATTAAAATTTTGCGTATTGTGAGAGATTGACATGCAAAGTCATTGATTACATTTGGCTTTTAGGCCCTAATCATGGATAACGCGAGATATAAACATGTATGCATTTAAATGAAAAGCAAATTAATTTCGACTATATACCACATGTACCCAAACTTGGGTAAACTTTTTCAAGCGTATGTTGTGTGCTCCTTCTGTCCTCATGAAAACCAAAATTCTCCGAATCGCCGTCGTTGTTTATTTTGCCGGTCGCATTTTTATTAATTTTAATCTAGCTTTTAATAAATAACTTTAATACAGTTGAAAATAAACGAGAAAGTAACAATTAAGTGAAGTGATCAGTGTAACAATACCAAGGAAAATACCTGCATACTGCATCGAGGTAAAATTTGCACGGTAAAAGCTGGCTGATTCGCAAACTTTATTGTCCAGGGCATGAATTTAGTGCAAAATCATTGGTTTGTCTACTATGAGCGAATGTCAGTTGAGTCATGCGCAAAAGCGGTGTCCAATATAGCTATCCAGTTTGGTGACAACGATGATACCGGTTCAACCATAAGCCGGTCGCTTGGAGTGGCGATCCTGTTTGCCTGCATTGAGAGAGTCGAGCCCCAGCTTTGGCTCATGGATCCCCAAGACGGGCAATCGACGCCAAGGCTATCGGATCTGGTAGCGTAGTAGGGCAGCAAAATCTACAGGTAATATTGATAGTCTGATAATTTTGCAAGATAAGATGAATTAATTTTCCATTATTGGACTTGCAGGATACTAGTAGCTCCAAACGATGAACACCAAGGAAGCAATCGGAGAACTGCTCCAGATGTTCGCAAAGGAGGAAGTCGAGGATTGTTTATTATGGAATGATATACTGCTGGCTGCAGTGTACGAAGATAATAAAGAAAAATAAAACCATTTTTCAACCATACAGAAAATTAATCCCAAAAAACGTAAAAAATATGCTAGTAGTCAAACTTTCGCTTCAAACTGCCGTAGAAGCGTGTCGTTGACAATGAAAGTTCCCTATTTTTTTTAAATGAATGTTTAATAAGCAGGTTCGCAATGTACAGCAAACTGTTTTTTTTATCTCTTTTTGACATTCATTTATGTTGGTGATCGATATGTTGCAACCTGCTTATTATACAGACCTAATATTCACCTACCTATGTTAATATCAGATTTTAACAGCCTATTCCGGAATTTATTGATGGTATGTGTCATATCTTGAATGTTGATTGGTGTCCTGGATCTAGCATCGACACGAAACCAACTTCCCCAAGGAGACGGCATCCGTTCTTTATCAAATCCAGCGCGATTTTTCATTGCTTTTAATAGGCGCGAATCTCCATCTGACGCGTGTGCAATTACTTTGATTCCTTCCCGTTCAAGTGCCTCTTTCAGTATATTCCCAACGATTGAGAACGTCACGATAATTGAAAACGTTGTCTGAGCATGCATGGTACAGCACATAAGGTGCTGCCTCGGTGTTAAGCGGCATTGCAACTTGAACATATGCATAATTTCCTACCGGGTAGTTTTTCAAATCTTCTACCATTTTGTATGGGGTAGAGGCTATGAACAAGTTTTGAATTGGTAGCCCGTTGGAATCCAATGGAGCCACTAATCCTCTGATGGAATTCTTTCCGTAATCGTACTCGGATGCGGCTGTAATTCTTGTGCCATCCTCAGAAAGCGTAACAGCTAGAGCGAAATTATTATCCTTCAAATATTTTTTCAAACCTATAACATCGAGCACTCCTTCAGTGATGTTTACGGTGTATTTTTTTATGTGACGCTGGATTGTCTTTTTGGTCATAGTGGTTATGTTAGATGATAAGAACTCGTAATGGCTATTTCCAGCGGTGAGAAATTCAAATGAAGCAATATCCTTCTCTAGCTCTGTATATTTTCTAGAATGTGGGTTCATTTTCTTTCAGCCTATTATGCATCGTAACTAGTTCTCTCATAAGTATTGAATCATTTTGTCTTGTGTCGATTCCGTGAACACTTTGTTCTGAAATAGTAAAAAATGGAATGATATTTACAATTTTATTTTGCTCTTATTACATCATACCATCGTGAAAAACTGCGACATGGCTTGAACTTTCCAAAGAATCATTGTTTTGCCTTTCTGAACACCGAAGGTCTCGTTTGCTGGACTGGCTATCAGTCTCAACCGTGGTCTCAACATTTTCAACATTCTGTGAATTGACCTCATGAAGAAGATAGCGGGATGTTATGTTCTGTGTATGATATCGAAAAGCTTCGTGCTCTTCTGAATCATCCAGTTTTTCACCTTCGTATTCAGCGTCTCCGTCAACTTCTTGGAAGTGGTATGCTAGTGGATCAATCGCGTCTTTTTGTTCGTCAGATGTTTCATGAATTTCACGAATCCGTTTTCTGGAATGTCCATCTACATCCGGAGTCAAACACGGTATACTAATACTTCGAGCGTAGGATGAATGCGCCATCTGCTCATCTGAGCCATCCAGTACTTGATATTGAAAACATTCGTCCCCGATTCTGTTTTCCCAGTCGACTTCTTCAGCGCATTCAACATGCTCGTTCAACAGCAATGGTAGAGCTTCGGATCTGATGCTAGTATGGGTATTGAAATGGCGAGAAATATTGAAAATAGGCCAACTTCTTGTGGCCTCCTTCACCACTTTAAGCTCTTTTAGCTTATTGAGCTGTTGACAGACTGGGCACGTGATATATGCTATCATCTTTCCTCCTGATCCTTTGGCAAATTTGATTTCCATTTGCTCGAAAGATTTTGCAAGCTCCCGTTTTACCGGATCGACACTATATTTAAAAAATACATGTAAATTAGGAAAATCAATTATTTATTCATTTTACCATTTCGAAAACTGATTCTGCAAACAAGCAATCAGAACTGCTCGTTCACTCACTAGATCGATTTGTATATTTGAGGATTGTGTGATTTTTAGCTCGGCCTGAGTAACACGCTGACTCCAAGGCTGACACTTATCATCTTCGTTTTGGATATATTTGGCAATACCGTCTTTTTATGGTCACGACAAGTAATTCCAGAACTCGTAAATCACCGATAGAGAAACAAAAGCTTTCAGGATTCTCAGAATGATCGCCGAAATAATCTTCCATCGTCTTTAACGGATTCTTGATTAGTTCTTGCTCTACACGATGAACACGGGCTCGCATTTGATCCTGAATTATGATAATGTCATCCCGAGAGAGCGTACCGAGTGCGCCATTGGCCGCAAGTCCTTCTAAACGTAAAATATTCTTAATGTGCGGAAGAACAACACCTATTTGTTTTTCGATCCTATCCCAGAAATCATCCTACAGGAAATAATTACGTTTGCGATTATTTTGATAAGGTAATGAAATAAAACTTACAATTACATCCATTTTGATGAAAAAAGAAGTAAAACTTTTTTCTAACCGCAGCGCAAACTTGGCAGCTAAGCATTTGCACAGATATCAGAATAAACAGTAGCTGGTCGATTCTTGTTTCCCAATGTTATTGTAAAAAAATGATGTGGAAAAGAGAAAGCAAATGACAGTGATCTTGCTCACTGTTAACGTGAGTTACTCGAGGTGCCTCAAAAGCAACTCTGAAATTGCTCGAGATAAAGAGCTGTCTTGCCCCTAGGCTCCAACAAGAAAATAAACATTTGAAAAAGGCCTATTTTGTTTACAAGAACCGCGAAAACTTTTGTTAGACAAACGATAGAAACAATTTCAACACATTAAAATTTGTAAATTTTACTGTTCAAGATTCAAAGGTAAGACAACTTTTCTGAAAAAAATTTATATAAAAAAATTACGGCAAAACAACTGAATGGGACACCCTTTAAAATGCAGGAAAAAAATGCTCTAATTTGGTCATTTTAGAAGGTAAAGAAAAAGTTTTGCAATGAAAGCTTCTTGAAACTTTTAAGAAAAATATATGCCCTTATTTCTGCAAATAAAAAACATGGATTTTTTATTTTTCTGAAAATTCGGACCACCCTAGTTTTTATTCACTCCAAAAGAAGCGCTTGTTATTACAAAAAACTTTGCAGAAGACAATTTTGTTCCAAAACTTCAAACTTAAGCTGAAAATGTATCTTTTCAGCTAAATTCGCATTCTGGGCCACTGTGCACTATGCATTAGGGTGCCAATAAGATTTATGAGAAAAATTGGCCATCGAACTTCAAAAAAAAAGAGCAGTGCTCAAAAGTTATGTCTACTCAAAAAAAAAACCCCATACAAAATAAGAGTTCCGTCGGACTTCGCTAAGTGAACCCCCAAAGTGGTCAAAATTTGACTTTTTTGACCTATGATAGTAACGAACTTTTATTTATTGGTAATGAAATAGCCTGAGAATGAAAAAAATACGAACAAAACATTTTTATTGCACTTCCTCGTTGCCTATCAAACTTTTTCCATACTCAAAAAATAATTTATCTCTATCCATTTTTTTATCACAGCAGCTTGTACTTAATTGTATGTTATCGTATGTTCTTGTTCAACTATTCAAATGAAAATATCATAACGAAGTGTTGCATGCCAATAAAAAATAATGGTATAAAATTATACAAACGATGTTGATTAATTAGATTTTAAAAATATTTTGATTTGCTGGAAATATTTCCAACTTAAAGGGTCACCCTGATGAAAATGAGTAAATCAACTTTATGAAATATCACATATTATGTGTTAACAGTGCCCTGCGATGGCACAAGAGATGTGTGAAAACTATTGTCTTAACTATACCATTCAAATTCTCATTACTATTTCACAGGACCACCCTAAATGAATAAAAGTGAACAAACCCCAATAAAATATCATAAATCTAATATAGAAAATAGCCTACGATAAGGCAAGAGGTGTAAAAATACGATTGCTTTTAATTTCCCATTCAAATTATGATTTTTTTGACTTTTTAAATTCTTGAATTCTTTCAAATTTTTAAATTTAAATAAATGAGCTACCCTAATGGAATATTACACAAAGTATACTGGAATTGGCTAATGCTTATTTAAGAGACGTGTCAATACGATTATATTCTATATTCCATTCAAATTCTCTTCTTTTTAATTTTCATCAACAAGGACCACCCTATTGCGAAATAAGTGAACCACCATGAAAAAAATATCACACATAATATGCTAGCAGTTGATAAAAGTGAAAATGCGCATTTGGAACGGCACAAGGTATAGTGTCCGTAATACACAATAATACTCGCAGTTGACGGCTTTATTCAAGGTAGTGGTAGCCCACGAAGAGTATACCATGATAATCCCAAAACCTACGCCAAAATCTTTCCGACCCATTTAACCTCCCTAGGCCACTTCAGATTACTCGTGCCAGCTTCAGTTCATTGCTGGGCACTCATTCTGTTCGCTAGTGTGTAGTAGTGGATCCAGGTTTCATCAACAGTTGCCAATTGACGCCAAAAACCCCGTCCGATTCCACATCACTAAGTCTAAACACTGTTTAGAAGTACTCTCGCGTTCGTTCGTTTGCCGTCTCGAATGAACTAAAACGTTTACAGCAGCCGTACAGTTTAAAGAGACGTTAATAGAATGAGTCTCGCGTTCGTGTTTTTGGTCAAAATATACATGCGTGGCACCCAGCGGAAGAATAACTTTTTAATATGCAGAGTTTCGCCAAAAAAAAGGCGTATGTGCTCAGTCCTAATCTTTAAGCTTCACTTTCAATAAAATTATACGCCCTTGTGAGCGGCCTTCCGGTAGTTAACCGGTACATTCGCCAAGGCGGACAAAAACACGCGTGTAGGCATGTTTTTGAGTTTTTTCTTCGATAAATACATTCCTCCTCAGTTTTCGCGACGAAATTGTTGGAGTAGATCTTACACTTCAGGTTGGCCCAGAAATTCTCGATGGGACGCAGCTGTGGGACGTTGGGCGGGTTCGCCGAATTGGGTACCACATCGATATTCAGTCGCTCTATCTCCTCCAACGACCGCTTCGAGTACTGGGCCGACGCCAGATCCGGCCAGAACACCGCGTCTTCGCCCTTATGGTATTTCTTGATGAACTACGCAACTTCCGGCAGGCATTTCGTACTATAAATTTTCCCGTTCCCGGCCAGTCCGGAGCGAAAGAATAGCGGCTTTGACATCCCCTTCTCGCTGATTGTCAGCCACAGCAGCCCTTTCTTGGGGAACTTGGTGTGTGAAATGAACTTCACCTCGGAGCTGAGATAGGTCTCGTCGTCCATCACCACCGACACGTCGCAATTCGCCGGGAAAATTGAGATGATAATCTTATTCAGCCGCTGCCGCTGCATCATTGCCTGCAGCTTTGAAACCAGTAGACGCGACTTCCGCTTCCTGATTAACATGTTCGCCAGGTTTTTTTTTCACTGTTTGGGCCGGTTGAATCGACCTCCCGGCCAAGCGAACGCAGGGATGTTGACACTTTTCCCTCGGTCTTCCTCTTCAGCTGCCTTTGGAGCTTCTTGTCGCTCAGGGTCGTCGTCCGTCCGGTACCGGGCTTTCTTTCGATGCTCTGATTGTTGTCTAATAGTGCCGAAATGTTGTAGATGCCGGAACGGGCGTATCCGGCTTCCGCAAAGTGCCCCATGATGGCCATTTCCGACGCACCGGGGTGCCGTTCTGAACGGAGTTGCTTCACTGTTTTTGCCATAACGGTGGGAATTCGACTGATAGAACTGTCAAATTTTGTATGCCGACTCATGGGTTACTATGATTGATGCTGCATTGGTAGTGTTGTCAGTGCGGGTGAAGGTAAACCCATGAAAAATCGGCAATTTTTGTCCATATTTAGGATTATTTTTTATAACAATTTCCTTAAACATGATAGCATAGAGATCGAACGGTAAGAATTGTAATCAGACACTGATTTCCCAGGCTTTTGAATAGCTATTATTTTAACCTGTCTCCATGTGGGAGGAACTATGTTAAATTTCGTGAGAGTGTTATACTGGTTAATTATTTTATGCAGGAATTTAATTTCATCGCTTCCCGGAGCAGAGTTATTCGATGAAAGAAGTGCCATTGAAAGTTCCAACATTGTGTAAATCGGTTGTGTTGGGACAGAGACTGAACAAACCTTTTTAGCGAAGTCGAATATCCTCTGCATGGAGTATTTTTCACTCTCTTTGGAAGATGAGCGGTTTTGCATGTAGCAAGTCTTTCTTCAAAGCGTTGTCATCGAGGTTTCTCTAGATAGGCGTTCGATGCGGAATGATATCGGGAAGTTCTATCGATGCAGATTGAACGCCAGTCTATGCCAGACATTGTCGAACGCATTTTCGACGTCCAACAATGGAAATGGCAGATGTCTTTCCAATGGAACTGAACCTGTGCGGATGTTAATTACTCGCGTCAGTTGGTGGATGGTAGAGTGACATTTCCAGAACCCAAATTGTTCCTGAGTGAAAATGTTATTCTGGTTTGCGAACTCCAGTAAACGGCTGAGGATCAGCTTTACGAACAACGTTGAGATGGAGAACAAAAGGCTGTACATTTAGTTATTAACGTTCAAATACATTTTCAGTGAAACTCCAAATTTCCGCAATTCGAACGTGTACCTCAGTATCGAAAACACAAACATAGTCCTACGTCAAAATATAAATGGACAAATTGAAAAATTTAAATACACCTTCCTCACCTTTCAGCCGTTCAAACATTGATCAAATCGATCAGCTAATACAAATCGCCCATTGCTACGTGGTACGCAATAATAACGAGCAACGACATCCACATCGGCCTCATTTTGATAAGGGATATAAATCGGCCGGGGAGTGGAAATTAAATTTTGAAAATTAATTAAATGCATATATGAATCGAAGCCAAGCGAAGTTGGAGGGTGGCTAACTGTAGTCGGAACATTTTCCCCACAAGAGCACATGGCAGGTGAGAGGGATGGAATTTCAATTTGTACCCACCTTACGTGCCGAGGAGGGGTTGTGTGGATTGTGATGAGGCACAATTCTAGGTCGCTGGCTGCGAACGAAACAAACGATAGGATGGATGACGTCTTCTGTGTGGGAACACCGTGGAAACACCAAAAGCAATGCTCCCGTCGATTTTCTAATTAAAACTTATTTCATTAGATGATGGTGCTGTTTACTTTTCATTAGAATGCACCCAACTTATTAGCTTTCATGGCAATGGCGAGGTGAGCTGTACTGTTTTCGGGCTCTCGCAATTGCCAAGACAGGTAAATTGGTTTCAAGTTTTCGGTTCGTGATGACGTGATACTGTTGTTCTGCAGATCCATTCTCGTTGGCTAGACGAAAGCAAATGCCTCTATTTGCTACGTTCATTCCAATCCCCATCATTATCTTGGTTCGAATGCCGTTCAATTACGAAGTATCTTGATATGCCTATTAATGATACTGTCTAGGCACGGCATAAGCTTGACACGTCTCTACCGAGGATTCTGTCGATTCAGTCGGTATTTCACCAACCCCGGTGATCAGGACTAATCGGTGAAATTTCACTCACTTCGTCGGAGGAAAGAATGAAACCTACCAAAAGGCAGACACTAATTGACATATTTCCCCCGACATAATCGTTGATAATAAGTCTGTTCTCTCGTCTTGGAGTTTCTTAGCCCGTCGCTTGAAACACCGATGGCTGCCGGAATCTGACAGCAGTGGCATATTGTGTATTGAATATTCTTATTCATATATTACAATCTCTTCCCGACTGTCCAACCAGCAACGGATAGATGATATGGCATCAGTATCGCTGCCGGTATCGTCCATTTTCGTCTTGTTGTTTGACTTGGCCGACGTTCGGAAGATCCTGGCCGAACCCGGGCATCACGTTGGCTTGGTAAGGGAGGAAAATAATGGCACAAGGAAATGATAGATCGTGGAGATAACCGGAGCTTTACTTTCCTAGCCAGTAGGTACTGGGTTTTGTGCTCTTTGCCAGAGGGAAGAATCGTGCCCGACATCATTACACGGGCTTGCTTCTCAAGACGATACCCAGCTATTTATCGAACACAGAAAATCCTTCTCCGTTGCCAGTCTGCTTGCCTTGGTTGCTTCCAACGACGACCGGCGATGGTTGAACGGTTGGCTTGAGGGCGAAAAATGAAGATTAGTCAATTTCATGCTTCTTTCTTTGCACAAGCGCCAGTGCTCTTAATCTAAACGACTTCCACCACGACGACGACGCTCGGGCAAAGGTGCTACCAGCCAACCGACCGACGGACCGACCTCCCGCAGTATTTCGATAGAGACAATCGACTTTCAAGGTGAATTGAAAAATGAGTCAAGGGGAAAATCAATTTTATGCTACGGGAAATTTTACACTCTGCGATGTGATGGAACCGTGATGCCGTGTTGTTGGATGGCGGGACCTGGTGATGTGTTTTCTGATTCCACCCGAAAATCTTAATAAAGCACGTCTGATGGCAGATTGGCGGTGAGCAGTGCTAATTGATGTGCTTTTGAGACGATGCAAGGTTGGAAGAACGGTTCACTGAGATATGAAATTGAGTTTTGCTTTCTATATGAGTTGAGTGGCGAACAAGAGTTGATGGAAGTGCACTTTACTCTTAACACTAAACTAATATGGGGTTACTAGAAATTAGAAGAAAAAATAGTATCTTCCATTTAATTCCAACTACCTTTGCTTATCTTCGACATCGAAGATAAGCAAAGGTAGTTGGAATTAAATGGAAGATACTAATTTTTCTTCTAATTTCTAGTTACAGGTATTCCACTAAACAGCTCAAACCCTCTAGGATTAATATGGGGTAATTTTTTAATCGTGCATTTAAAAAAGTGGTGGGATATACCAGGAATATAACCGCAAGTTTCACGTATCACCACGTTGGTTTATAGTATTAATGGTATCATCTAATGGCGGGTGGACAAAGCCTTGTCCACGAGCTGAGAGCTCATGTCGAAAACTAAAATCATTTCAGTTCATTTCGCGTGCTATTTACTAGTTTTTATAGCATAGCCCTGAATGAAGAGAGGTGCGAAAAAAGAGTACGAAGCAAAATTCTAAAGAAGGGACGACAGTGTGTCAAATCTAGACAAAATCGTCAAAAGGTCGAAAGTAACATTTGTAAACAATGACTTAAAACGTCAATTCCCTGGAAATGCCAGGTTGTTAATATCTACAACCACTATCAGCGGGAAGATGCTAACTCCTTTTACCTATTTCTGGTGCTATTTGGTTCGTGGGAGCAAGCAGATCCCAGAAAAATACGCAAGAAGTGATTGTTTACAAACGTTACTTTCGACCTTTTGACTATTTTGTCTAGAAATATTCTCTTCTTGTACCAAAAAACACACGATAATAATGACGAGTGATACACCCGTTATTCTTTCACTATGCAACAATGATATGTTGTTACCAGGGTTGCCACATTATTTTTCGTTCCCATCTTAATTTTTTGCCGAAAAAATCTTTTTTATCTGTGTTTAGCTGCAAAAATCTTGGTAAAAATCTTTACTTCACATGTTGTGCTCTGAAAGGAAAACAGATCAGCATACGAGGGATTCATTCACTTAATCCCTTCTGACAGGCCAGTAATCACATGATAATGAATCTTGTGGTGTTTGTTTTGGTTACTAAAAGTTCCAAGATAAGTGAACATCATCGGAATGGATTAAACAATCATTCATTGTTATGATGCGTGTACATAAATTTGTTGAATTTAGAACTTAGTTGTGATTTTTATATTAAATGGTCAATTCCTCCTTTTCTCCTTTGGCATCCATGATGTCCATATTCAGGCGGTTCCGGATTTCGGACTTATTCATATTTTATTACGAGAAATCTCGCTCCACTTTTTCATAAGAATGCGGAATTAATCAAAAGTTCGCAATGAACTTTCTCAGCTAGTGAAAAGCCTTCTCATCTGCTCGTTTAAAATACAGACGTTTCCTTCGACAAGTTTCGGAAGTCTTCTGATTCTTCCACCTCGTTGTTACCGTCTTCAGATCACGGAAATCATTTTCAAAGACCTGTTCCTCACCGCGTTCAAAGAATTTTGGATGTTGTTCAATCAATCGAGTTGAGCTCCTTCAAAGGGTGCAGCTCGGGGCAGTAGTCAGAACTGGGTCGGTCAGATCAAAGCGCTTAGTGATCTGTTTAATCAACTCGGTATAGAAAGCACAGCAGATCGAGTAAAAAGCCTCCATCCTTATATCATCGAGAGTTCCAGTTCTAAGCATTTCTCCTGCAGCTACACCGATGTATAATTTCAGCTTTTTACGAAGATGTTTCTCGAAATCTGAAACTCCCAAATCCGTCAGGTGTTTTGAGCAATCATGCTCACAAAAATTGGCAAGGATCACCATCAGCGAGATTTGAGCGATTGCAGGATTGCATGTTCAGGAATTCCGTAGCATCTGACTAGAATATACGATTCGCTTTGTTGATAAGAGGCAATACTTCGGCTCATTATGATGACATTAATCAAACCGTTGTCTCAGTTGGATAAGAACGCGAAAACCAACACGAGCTCCGAAAACCGTTCCATATTCCATTTTAAAACTGACTCCAACGATAGCCATCAGGTGGTAGATGGATGCAGAACTGTGTAATCTGGAATTTCTTGGGTCATTTCAGGCTGCAGGACAAGTAACTGCAGATATATCGCATCATTTGTTTGAGGTTCACTTGCAGATTTTTGCATGCGTAGCTTGCACAAACAGCCAAAAAGTTGCAAGCACATTTGATAATTATCAAATGAGGACAGTCACGATTCAGCAGCTTCTTGACGGATTAGTTAGATCCCATCATTACCCACCTAAGTTCAATCTTATCCATGGCCCGCAAACATTTTTCTTTGTAATCGATCTGGAACTGTTTATAAAATGTGCAAAATATGTATAGGTTTGCGCACTGCAAGATTATATTAAAGCTAACAAAAAAATACGTTTGAAATAACTATGCTTCTAATAGCAAAAATAAAAATGAAGAACATTATACTAACTTCCCAAAATTCCTCTGCATAAATGCATAAAAATATTTCTAAATTAGTAGAACAGTATTTTTGTAGAAATCACTGAAAGAAATTCTGCGAAATTTGTAGAGCAATCTCTTGTGGAACTTTGAAACAAACAATTCTCCAACGGAAAACTTGAAAAACAATTAAGTAATGTCTGGAGAACTATATTATTACATCCTTGCAGACATCCTAGACAAAATTTGAAAAATAATTCTACAAAAAGCCCATTCAGGAATATTTAAAGATAAGAACTATATATATGAGATAAAGGAATTCATGCACACAATACTTCTAAGTTTACTCCAACAACTAAGAATTTCTACTAAGAATTACTTCGAGAATAACCGTAAAGTTCTTTTATGTGTCCTCAAGGGATTCTTTTAAAATCACAAAACTCAATAAGATCAAATATCATAACAAGAAAGTTTCAAAAAACTGCCGATGCTATGCCAGAAGAAACTCCTGAAAAAATCCCTGGGAGAATACTTACAACCGTCTGAAGAATACGAATACAAACGCCAGAAGGAATGTCTACAGGAATGTCTGAGAATCTTTGAGAAATTCTATAAAATTTTCATCAAAAATTATCTCAAAAATTTTATAGAGACATCATTTGGGGGCACACATAGAAGCTGAATTTCAGATTGCAATCTGTCACGGAAGTGTCAGTGTCAATTATTTTATTATGCTTTGTGGGTCCAAAACAGCACACTGAAAATTAATAAAAAGCTGGATCCTAAACTGTACTGAATTTAAGGTTTTTGAGCGGACAAGCAATTGACAAAAATCTTAAAAATCTTGGTTTTTCTCAAAAATCTTGTATCTTTACATACAGATATCTGTATGAAAAAAATGAAAAAAATCTGTGTCAATCTAGATAAATCTGTGCATGTGGCAACCCTGGTTGTTACTTGAATGCATTGCAACAAAACACGAAGGAAAACATCAAAATGTTGTATCGATGTTGGGAAAGAGACAAGTTGCATTGAGAAAATGTTGTGCACGGAGAAAAACAAATATAATAAAATGCAAAAATTCTTTGCTAAAACCATATTTGATCTATCCAGTCATTGGAATGAATAAACCCGGTTTATACAATAATAAGAATAAATCAAATATATGCATTCCAATGCATTTAACAAATTTATGCATTCCAATGCATACCTTAAATATATCTATTGCAAAGCATATTCCTATAGGTATATGCATTCCAATGCATATATAAATCGTACACACAGAAAAAATCTAAACTAACTAGTTTAAAGTTTACTCAAAATCGATATTCGTCTGGTTGACACATACCTTTGCATAAACGACAACTATACCCGTAGAAATTAAATTTTCAGATATATGACCGTAGTTTAGAGAAGATTTATTCTTAAATAATGTGTACCTGCCCAAATACCTGCCCAAATTTTTGCCCAAACTACTAACACCAAAATTGAAAACTTGGCGGGGCTAATAAACACCAACTGATCAAGTGATTGCATACACTCTGGTCAAGTGGGATACATTGGTACAGCCGTAGGAGTGACATTACTTGCGGTTACAACACTAGCCTTCCACCACCGACGCACTGCCAATTCAAGAAGAAGAAACGGCAGTGTAAGTTTCACTGCCGCCGCTACTTATGTTTTCAATCACAGAATTTGACATTTTTTCTCAGGTTTCTCCGCTTTTGCAGCGGAAACTTTATTATTCAAACCTTTGATCAGGTTCTTGTTTATCTACGGGAGAAACCTTTGCAAACCTTTGTTTATCTACGGGAGAAAGCTTGCAGGGAGGAACGTTGATGGCTTTTTCAGAAGACACTTGCAGACGTTCCTCCGGCTTATCGACGTGTTCGGAAACCAAGGCTTCAATCTTGTCCTGTAGTTTCAGCAATATTATTCGATCATCCGCTCTGGCAGCAGTTTTGAGAGACTGTCAAACGATTGAATCAACCGGTCCCGGCGTTCCTTTTCCCTGATGTCCGGTTTTGTCTATAGGCGAATCGAATGGTGGAATTTGAAAGTAGTTTGTTTACACTTCGTATAAATATCGCGGGAACGTAATATGTACGGAAAATAATAATTATTTAAAATGTATTGCAATGCATAAAATATATTGATCCAATGCATACTTTTAATGCATTGCAGTAATTTAAAAGGAATAAAGCGTAGAAAGGCATATATAATATGCTTCTTAGCATTTTCGATTTTCTCCGTGCACTGAACCAAATAACCTTATGGATTTCATAAGGTTCACCTTATGAACGATGCTTTGGAATTTCATAAGGCTGACTTATGAATGGGTTTTGTTTAACCCGACGTTGTTCTTGTACGCCTTTAAGATTTCCTGTTTACAAGTGTTGATATATACTAGTGGGCAAGTCACTGGACCCACAACCTCAACGTTCAAGGTTCGAATCCAGGTTGCTCCATATTTTTATTTTTTCAACTTCATTATATTTCATAAGATAAATTTATGAAATTTATACTGATTCCTTATAGCAAATAATCATAATGTAATCTTATGAATATCGAAAGTTTATTTCGCTGAGTGTGTGATTCGCACACAGGTTGCTATCAATGACGTGTATATAAGGTCTGGCACAGTAGCCACAACAACAACAACAGTGAAATGAACAAAATTCGCTCATGACACTAATACCACTGCACTCCTTGCGCACGCTACACAAAAGCTCGCAAAGTACTACGTCATACTGTTTATTCTGATTCGTTCGCTCCGTGATAAATAATAAAACTTAATTTTTGCACTATAAAACTTAATTTTTCAAACGATTCCAGTCCACCGATGATGGAGAATTGGCTCTATATTGGAACTCGATTGTCAAGTCTCAGCGTTTGAAAGTTTGTGTGGCAAAAATTCAATTTTCTCAGTTAAATTCACTATATATGATCCATGTTATCGGTAGGAAATGCTTCTGCTCAATAAATGGCATTTGTATCATGATTATTTCCACAATTCAACATTCATAATAAACGTTTGAACCGATTTTTTTTTTCTAAATCTACACCCGCCAATAGAATATTCAATAGTGTTACGTCGTCACTCGTCGGCTCAGCAATGTTAACATTATTTTTGCTTCCAATACAAGCAAGCAGTGCGTTGCCCTAGACC
The DNA here is from genome assembly GCA_034211315.2 of Aedes japonicus. Lineage (NCBI taxonomy): Eukaryota > Metazoa > Arthropoda > Insecta > Diptera > Culicidae > Aedes > Aedes japonicus. The sequence continues at coordinate 18,357 of JASCZW010005695.1, forward strand.
TTATATAGACGTCATTGGGTTGCTATGTCCTTGTTTTCATGTAACAGCAATAAAAAAACATTTTATCATTATTGCAACACAATACCGATAGCAACATAGCTTTATCAGCAACATGAACAGAACAGAAGGGACAAGCAGTTGTTGTTGTCAAACAAATTATAAAATTTGTTGTAGATGCACTTCATCCTGGAGAAAAATGCCTGTATAAAATCACACACTGAACAAAAATGAACACTATCTTCGACAAACTTGTTGAAATTTGACTACTCTCTTAGAGAAAAATAAAAATTATATGCGTTAAGCCTGATTTTGAACCCAGACCATCCCTAACAAGAAGAAGTTCGTAACTACAGATGTAACTGCATATTTTTCCAGTATGTATTGTTTCGATATCTTTTTAACCGTATTCATTTAGTCTTCTGGAAGATCAACTGCAGAAATGAGGCTCTATAGTTGAAACAGTAGCTTTTTCGACTATACAAAGTTACAACATGTGTTATACAAAACTACAATTATGTTCACTGAATCTTTTGGAAGGTCAACAAGCATTTTGAACAAAATCTGGGATATTCTAGGTCATCCAACCTGTTTTTGAGTTCATAACTTAGGATCTACTTTTGTTATTGTAGCATTTTTAGTTATAAAAAATAGCGAAATATAATCAATAAAGTAATTGAATCTTTTGAAAGGTCGATCGGCACTATGAGTTAATCAGGGATGTTCGAGATGATTTAAACTTGGGATCTACAATTGTAACGATAGATTTTTCAGCAAAACTAATTTATGATATGTATTCAAACATGTTCATTAAGTCCTCTGGAAAAACAACAGACATTATGAGAAAATCTGGGATGTTCTAGATCATTCAACCATCCTGGAGCTCAAATCTGGGGATGTACAGTTGTAACTATAATTTTTAGGCTAGACAAGTCTACGATATGCATTGAATCATGTTCAATGAATCTTTTGGAAGGTTAACCGACATTATGATGAAATCTGGAATGTTCTGGATCATACCAGACTGTTCATTAGTTCATAACTTAAAATCTACAATTAAAACTGTAGCTTTTGTATGATATGTATTCAGCTATGTACTTTATGAGATAATCTGGGATGTTCTGAGTCATCCATCCTGTCCTGAAATACTGAACTCATGATCTAGAATTGTACCTGTAACTTTTTCGGCTACACATAGTTATAATATGTTTTCAACCATGTTTGTCTGGAGTCTTCTGAAAGCTCAGCAGATATAATGAAATGATCTGGGATGTTCTATATTAGCCATACAGTTCTGGAGCTAAAATATTAGGATCTGCTATTTTAACTGTACCTTTTCAGGCAACAAAAATTTACTATATGTATTCAACCATGCTCACTGAATCTTTGGGTAGAGTTCTAGGTCATCCAAACTATTATGCAGATCAGAAATTAGAATCTATGATTGGTCGGGTTTCTGCCAGATTGCACTAAGCGACATATGCGTCATTCTTCGTAACTGATCCCATACAGTCCTCACCGAATTTTTTTTTGGCATTATGGAGATGGTAAGTGATCCAATTTGTTGCTCTGTTTGAATGTGTTGGACAAAACTGATGACTTTCGATAGCCGCTTTTTGCGATTTGGCAGAACCCCAACCAATTGTAACTGTAGCTTTTTCAGCTACAAGTTTAAAATGACCTAGATTATCTCATAGTATATTTTGACTTTCCAGAAAGTTCAATGTACATGGTTGAATGCGTTTTGCAACTTTGACAATGTGTTGTCGAAAAAATACAATTAAATTTTTTGATACTATTTTGACTCTATTATTACTCTCACAGTCATCACTTCTTCACCTTTAGTGCGTTTTATGTACCTCCAGAGGGGATTTGATCTTCGCGAATCTCCTTCATCAACTTCAACACACTCCGGGTGAGAAATCTTGATGTGTCGCAAAAGTTTGGCCAACCCAAATCTTTTCGGACTGAATTTCAAATATGACCCAGGCTACAATAGTCTGTATCGCACTTTTTGGACTCATTTTCTTTGTCCTCTTAAACAAATGATGAACCCATTTGTAAAAAACAAGACAACGTAACAAAATGCCACAAATGTACAGAGAAAATCATGTTAAAACTCGAATTTACTGGTCGGTCGAATATTGACATAACATCACTAGTCGAGATTGTAAAAGCTTTGATGAAACGTTTGCAATAAGAAGAGGAATGTCACTAAAAACAGACATGGTTGAAGAGATGAGCAATATCTGTTGCAAATCAAATCATATTTTAGGAACAGATTAAGCATTTTATGCTATTATAACACCTTGTATGATATGTTTTAGTTCATGTTAACAGAACAAGGTGAAGTTTATTGCCATCGTATGTTTCGCTTTAGAGCTGTAAGTACCCATCCATCTTTACCAACTATCTCCTATCCCTCGACAAAGTTTTCGTTAGGTCGAGAGTAACAAATTCAAACAATGATATGATAACATATTTTCTTTCAAAACAACAAGCTCGCCCACACGAACGAGCACCACTAACAGATTAAAGAATTGTCACCTCTCGATGCTGTGCGTTTACGTAAACTAGCAAGAAATTCTCGAAAAAATATGTTTGAAGTCAGGTTTTGTGGAGAAGGCTATAGAGGTGCAGAATTCAGACGTAGACGGCCACTTAAATCGATTCAACATTTAGTCAAATTCGACTCAGAAGATCGAAAAATGGAGTTACTCATAGACTGAGGAAAATAGCAGATACGGGTAAATGTCACTCATACTTATGTTTACTCAAATATTAAACACTTTCACGCAGTCCATGCGTAACTCTACTTTTTTCACTGTTGAATTGAACTCAACTCAATTTTGAATCTTTATCGCTACTGATAACTCAGTAGTAGTAGTAAAATTGATCTTTATTTTCATGGTTTGTCTTATATACTAATTTAACAAATTAAGTGTAGCTATAAATTAGAAGAAAAATTAGTAATCTCCATTTAATTCCAACTACCTTTGCTTATCTTCGACAGATACGCGTATTTTGTCTACAATGTGCAGACTTCTTCAGTGTCTCGTACTAATAACTCGACTTATTAGTACGAGACACTGAAGAAGTCTGCACATTGTAGACGAAATACGCGTATCTGTCGAAGATAAGCAAAGGTAGTTGGAATTAAATGGAGATTACTAATTTTTCTTCTAATTTATAGTTACAAGTATTCCACTAAACAGCTCAAACCCTCTAGGATTCAAATTAAGTGTTTCAGCCCATTGGGCTCTTCAGCTTTGTTTTATGTTTTGTGTGTTTTGGGTGATAAGTGTGCTTAGTGTTTAATTATTTTTTTCAGTTCAGCCCTTTGGGGCATTGTTTGTTAAAATTTGATAACCTACCTAGTACTACTACTACTGATAACTTTTATACTTACTCGTATAAAAAAAGCAGTAAAAGAAAGAGAGATAAAACTAAACTTTGTCACTTTCCGGGTGATGCAACATGTGACATGATTGAATGTATTATTGTTGCATACAAAGCAATATACATACAACGCTTTGTCTCTTTAATAAATAACAATCGGATGTTATGAAACATTTCTATCTTGATTCTTCTGCCCTGCAATTTGTCATTAATGTTTTGAGTATGCAACAATGATATAGATACACTATTTTTTGTCCCAACATTGCAAAGTTAGGACAATGTCTTTCGAGAGTTTGGATTAACTGAGGCACGAGGCTCAGTTATAACATTTGCATTAAAAAAAAGCCCATAAATTGCCGATTTTTCATTGGTTTATCTACACCCGCACTGACGAAACTACTCATGCAGCATCAATCACAGTAAACCATGAGTCAGTAGACAAAATTTGACAGCTCTATCAGTCGAACTCTAACCGTGATGGCAAAACAGTGAAGCAACTCCGTTCAGAAGTGTGCGCCTTATAAGAACGGCACCCAGTCGCGTCGAAAACGGACATCATGCGGCACTTTGTGGACGACGGATACGCCCGTTTCGGCATCTACAACATCTTGTCACTATAATAAAACAATCAGAGCATCGAAAAAAAGCCCGGTTTCGGCCCGAGAGAAAAGTGGCTACAGCGTAGCGTGCGCTTGGACCTTGGGAGGTCGGTTCAACCGGCCAAACATTGAAAAATTACCTGTCGAACATGAACATACATGTCAGAAACCGTAAGTCACGTACATTGGTTTCGGAGCTGCAGGCAATGACGCAGCGGCAGCGGCTGAATAAGATGATCAAATTGATTTTTCCCATTTTGTAGTACTTTCGAGTTACTAAATGTTAGTGCTGTGACGTGTTGAGATAAGGGGTAATTGGTTTCATCCAAGGATATTTGGAAAGCCTCGCCAGTTAGGACATATCAGTTTTGAGAAAACTTGTCCTCCCTGTGCTTCGATTCAAAAAGGGGTATGGGCGCGTTCTGTCGAGTCGGTCGCGGCAGATTTCATGTGTGAATCGGCTGCCCCATCAATGTTCAAAAGTGCCTGAACCAAATGGACAGCTTGTAATGATCACTTGAAGATGTGATGAGGGATCATTGTCCTGTTATTCCCAAATGAAGCACGTTGTAAAACGTTTCTTGTATTCTATAACCAAACATGCTGGAATTGAGTAAACGAGCGAAAACTCAACGGGAATGATCTCTCATATGCATTAGGCCATCCCTTATTTTGAAAAAAATTGCCAAGTCAAGAATTCCACCTCTTGAAATGTTCGTCTTGACTAGAAAACAAACATCCTGAAATTTGAAGATCGTACGTTGACGTTAAGTGTTCCCCCAACGGACCTGAAGAAATTGTAGTACGGGTGACTACCCACGCGGTGGCAAGCACGCTGCTGTAGTGTATGGTCTTGCAGGTCGACCAAGATCAGTGTCGTCAGGTTGATAACATTTTAGGTTCGTTTTTTTTAATTATCAATTTTGTTTGGGACACTTTATCATAAGTACACCAGTTTTTAGGTACAACACAATAAGGTGGCTCAACTTAAACTTTAACTTTTTTGGCAAACTTTGTTGAATAAAAACACTTTATTGGCTTCCTTACACTTACTTTTTAAATCGTTTTGTACATATGATGACCTTATTGTGTCATTCATGAATGACCTATATTGGGTCATTAATGAATGCAACTTCATCCCATTCGATGGATTTATTACTAAATGCAGTCTTTGTACGATTTTTTCTTCTTATTCTATGAATTAAGGCATTGACAGCTATAATCGCTTTACATAAAGGGCGATACGGTCAAAATTTGGTCAATATCAACTTGACATATTTCTTTCAATTTTGCATTTAAAAAACCTGAACACCCCTCATTTTGAAGGTGTGTGTGTGTAGAATGTTGTTCCTCTTTTGATTTTGGAATTCACTCTTCAGTTGTCAAAATGCCGTCCAAGCAAGAAGAGCAGCGTATCAAAATTTTGCTCGCGCATCGCGAAAATCCGAGCTTCTCGCACGCAAAGTTGGCAAAATCGCTAAAATTTGCCAAATCAACCGTTACAAATGTAATTAAAGTGTTTGGGGAACGTTTGTCGACAGCCAGGAAGTCTGGATCGTGGGGAAATCGAAAACCGGAAGCCGCTGAGACGACAAAGAGAGTTGCCGGTAGTTTCAAGCGAAACCCTAACCTATCTCTCCGAGATGCCGCAAAGAAGCTGGGTGCATCGTCTACAACCGTGCATCGAGCCAAAAACGAGCCGGACTATCGACTTACAAGAAGGTAGTGACTCCAAATCGCGATGATAAACAAAATACGACGGCCAAGCGCGATCCCGGAGGCTGTACACGACGATGCTGACGAAGTTTGACTGCGTGGTAATGGACGACGAAACCTACGTCAAAGCCGACTACAAGCAGCTTCCGGGACAGGAGTTTTATATGGCAAAAGGAAGGGGAAAGGTAGCAGATATTTTCAAGCACACGAAACTGTCAAAGTTCGCAAAGAAATATCTGGTTTGGCAAGCCATCTGTACCTGTGGCTTGAAAAGCAGCATTTTCATAGCTTCCGGGACTGCCGACCAAGAAATTTACGTGAAAGAGTGTTTGAATAAACGTCTGCTGCCTTTCCTGAAGAAACACGGTTGTTCCGTACTGTTTTGGCCGGATTTGGCATCTTGCCATTACGGTAAAAAGGCCATGGAGTGGTACGCCGCCAACAACGTGCAGGTGGTTCCCAAGGACAAGAACCCTCCCAACACGCCAGAGCTCCGCCCAATTGAGAAATACTGGGCTATTGTCAAGCGGAACCTAAAGAAGACCAAAAAAACTGCTAAGGACGAGCAGCAGTTCAAGGCAAACTGGCTTTCTGCGGCGAAGAAGGTGGACAAGGTGGCTGTACAAAATCTGATGGCAGGGGTCAAGCGTAAGGCCCGGCAATTCGGATTTGGAATAGCGGAAGCCTAACTGAATATTTTTCCTGAATTTTATACTAATTGAACTTGAAAAAGAAATTTAATTTGATTTTTTAAATAAACGATTTCACCGATTTACACGCGTTTTCCCTTGACCAAATTTTGACCGTATCATCCTTTAACACAAAATTTCACAAAATAAACTAAAGTAAAACTACTTTGAAACACATAAATGATGTTCATATATGATTTACCAGCCATTCAATAATGAAAACATTATAAATCACTATATAATGACTAAGTTCCTTCGGTTTGAGTATAGATGAGCCACTTGAATATAAACAACCGCAAACACATGCATTTCCATTTGAAATTTTATCAATAACAACCTTTTTACTACGTTATTAATACAACAGGTCATAGTTGAGAACATATAAAAAAATATGTCCCCAACATTGGGTCTATGACTTTCTTGTAAAATCATTGTTGTTTTAGCTATAAGAACAGTTAATTTGTAACGTATAACTATTTTCTGCACATCCAGACTGCATTACTTGCTTTATCGATTCAATTAAGTCAAATGATGATCATGTTGATCATCTTTTCAGCATAACCAGTGAAATCATGATGCCCCAAAAGAAATCGAAAATTACGCAGAAGTGAACAACTATAAGTTGATTAACATTGTCTCAATTGCTTTGGATTACATCTATCATGATAATAGCAACATGATTTTGTTGATTATCGCTAAATTAATGACACATTTGGTACATAGGCCGAATGAAGGAGTTAGGCTAACATTACATCCCCTTACCCTATGTTTTTTTTAGATTTCATTTTTTTTAATTTGGCCAATTATATCAGCCTTTGTGTTTCACATAACATTTTACTCTTCTTCAATCAAAATTTTTAATTATAACCGAGACATCTCACTTTTCCTCGAACATGATCCATCTGCTTCTGAAGAGTTGCCTTTTCCACCATTTTCACTACTTTTGTTCAATCTTTTTTGAATTTGTCGATGCCATCCGCTGGTTTTATTAATTTCCGTAGCTTTGCTTTGATCAAAGCCCAGGAAGTCTCGATTGGCCGTGCCTCCGGGAACTTTGTCGAAATCATGTCTTTCAGCAAATAACACACAGTTTGGTTTTTGTTCCACTCTAGTTTGTCCTTGGCGTAATAACAAATCAGCCCAAAATATGACTAGACCATCATGTTATTTAATCATCGATGTTTACGATATTTTGACGCATTTGCATATTGTCTGCCACAACAACAACTTTTCGCCAATTTTTTCGGTGAAAATGGGCTTCTTCGTTTCGGGGTTGTCCCTGTCCTTGCATACACTGAAGTATTGTAGTCCTGGAAGGGTTTTATAATCCAATTTTACATACGTTTCATCGTCCAGAATTTCAAAAAAAAAATTGTATCATATAGTTTCTGGGCCCTGTCCCATGCCAGTGCCCTTCATTTTCATCGTTTTTTCAAAAGAGCTGGGTAGTGAAAAGTGGGTCCTCCCTTAGCTCAGTCGGTAAAGGCAAGGGGTTTCCAACAGCATTGATTACTTGTCACTCTACCCAAAGTTACTATGATTACTCAGTGATTACAAAGATTATTGCGATTACTGATGATTACTTATGATTACTCATGATTAACTCATGATTACTTGATGATTACCTATGATTACATGCGTGATTCTTGATTACTTCCCTTAAATTTGACATTGCTACTCAAAAAAGGGTTATTTTTATTGTTGTGCTCAAGATTATGTTAGGTCGGAAATAAACCAGTAATGGTTACAACTGAATTTTTGCACCAAAATCGTGGTTTCCACGGCTCAATATTCATGACTTTTCATGACCAAGTTTGTTTCAGGTCGAAAATAAACCATTGACCACGGTTCATCGGTGGCTTTCCACGGAAGAAATCCTCAAACAAATGTTTTTATCAAAACAAATTACAATGTTATCACTGAAATCTCTTCTTCGTGATTCTTCATGGTCAAGATAATTTGAGCTCGGTAATAATTTATTGATCAACATGGTCCTTAGTGCCCACCTTCACCCAGTTTTTTTTTCGAGAAATCAATGATGTAGAAGGAGATGTTCGCTCATCACCATGAGGCACCGGCCTGTTGAAGTGGCGGACATAGTCCGTGCTTCGACCTACCCCGCAGTGGGATGTTAGGCAAAAATGTCGTTGGTTCGAGTACCACTGTACACATGCCCTTTTCGCTAAATTTTCATAAAACATCTGTTAAATTTCCAAGCCTGCCGCACACTAGCGGAACTATCAAAACTTTCTCTTCATATCTTTAATTCTAGCCAAAAACATTGTTGTTCACTCTCGGTGCCTCATGGTGATGAGCGAACATCTCCTTCTGCATCATAATCGTTACTCTCGCACGGAGAATATATAACATAACAATTAATGTATGAGAAATCAATGTTTATTCCAATACGATTAGTAAGACGGCACAGCCTTCGTGATTTTTCATGTTTATTGCCCTGTCATCACTGGAATTGATCACTGACCACATTGGCCTCAGTGGCATTCCGGCTGTCAGGGAGAAACCCATATTATGGAATTTATTTATTTTCACCCTGTTACTATTTGTTAGAGGGCTCAATATTCATGTTTTTCCCACACTCAAGGATCATTTAATTCTGGACTAGATCACTAACCACCCTGGTCCGTGGTTTCTATGATTCTGAGTATCTTACTTGCAGTCCTTTGAGAATATTGGGGAACGCGCACGAGAATTTTGGATATTCTACGAGTTTCTTTGTTTACAAAACAATTTGTCGATTTGTAAAATCAGCCGCTCACAATTTTAGGGAAAGGCATAAATGCCTAGCATTTGAGGACTGGGAGGGAGGCTTCATATTGGGTCGTGACAAAAAACGTTACAAGAGGAGAAGGGGCTGGTATTGAAATGCTAAATACTATGTGTCATTCCAAATGATATTATGAAAATTAGTGTTCTCATTAGATGACGCAAAATCATATGGTAATGACATGGCTATCATATATTTGTATTTTGTCGAAATTCCAGACGCAAAACTTATGATGCTCGTACGAATAGTTTGCTCTGTGTAGTATATCGCAGAAATAGAATAGAAAATAGAAAAAAGAAACAAAATTTGTGATGCAGCTGTTAACCTTGGCTCTTGGGAGTTCAATTCTAGACAAAATAGTCAAAAGGACGAAAGTAACATTTGTCAAAAATGACTTCTAGCGTATTTTTCTGGGATCTGCTTGCTCCCACAAACAAAATAGCACCAGAAACAGGTACAAGGAGTTAGTACCTTTCCGTCAGTAGTGGATATAGATGTTAGCATCCTGTCATTTCCAGGAAATTTACGTTTTAAGTCATTGTTTACAATTGTTACTTGCGACCTTTTGACGATTTTGTCTAGAATTCTATTTAGTTGTGATATGTTGTTTCAAATGCTGCTGGAAAAGTGAGGGAAGTGGGGGTACGCCCGTCCTCTCAAGCTTTTTGATTATCTTAAAACAGGAGCTTTTATGGTTGATGTTTTTCAACACCGGGCCCTTGCCTAGACTGTTATGAATAACACATGTACGGTTTCAAACTGTTATTGAAATTTCTTTCGCACTGACACCCTTTACAAAACAGTTGTTTAACATGCAAACATTTACATTTAGTTAAATGATATGTTTGGGAAGCGTAGTGAATATTGACAGGAGGTAGTCTATGAATGCGTTATTCTATTTCTTCTAAGTTCATAATGCTGGTACAATTCAATGATTTCAACCAAATGTCTTCAAGTTTGCACAAGCTGTGACAACTGTCATTAAATCATGAAGAGTGAACATTTTTGGCCTTCTCCTGAATACCCGGTACTTCAAACAGGGCGGTGATGGTCCAGTTCCCATTACGGGTTTCTTCGTGGGCCGGAGATGACCATTGTGGTACATGGTTTATTTCCTACCTAACAATATCTTGATCAGGAAAAATTACAAATATTGAGCCGTTGAAATCATGATTTTGGTGCAAAGACTAAATAATCCATATTACAGGTTTCTCCGGAAGACATTCCGACGGCCATTGAAGATCAAGATGGTCGGTGATTCAATTCCTGGTTGAAATAGTCATTCGGTCATAAAAATCCAGGTAGTGTCTTGAACGCGATCGGTGTCAATTGCAAACATAGCACTAGATTTTATCGATAGATAGCCAACCATGATGTACATGTTTGCATCCACGCTCTGTCACCAACCACCGTACACGCTTTTTGAAATACAAAATAATCAAGGAAGATACTAAAGGAGACAAATGTTTATGTGAATTTAAGAAACAATTCTGTCAGTCTTCGAACTAGTTATGACTATTTTTTTACATAATATATCAATAACTCGTTTTATAAAATAGATAACGTTTTGAAATTTTCTACAAAGTTATGTGTTATGATGTAAAACATGTTCTTGTAGAACAAAGTGTCTGTTGATGCACAATGTAAAATTTGGTGGCGTACCCATGCAGCATCGCATTTTCGCCCGTTTGAGCGAAAATATGTAGCGCAACTGGCAACCCTCGGCTGTTGGCGTTCGAGTTTTCATCTTCGTCTCGGCATCACCACCCTTAGCTTAGCTTAGATCACTATCATTAATTATCATCAGCGTGCTTATGTAGCTCGAGTAAAACTTCTAGAAAAAGTTCGAAGAAATTGCTCGAAGTCAAACTTTTAGAAAAAGTTCGAAGTAAAACTTCTAGAGAACTTTTTAAAATATTCCTTGAGATCCGAGCAATAAATCAAATATTACAGCGTTGTGAAGCACACCTCTTCGCGGCCGCATAAACTGAACTTGAAACTTAAATCGGATTATCTCGAAATGGCTTTTTCCAAAAATGTCTTTGCCGTGATCGCGATTTTAGAAATACAACTTGTCCGTGTTACAATAAAGTGTTTGAGCTAAACTATTGATGTTTTGGGGAAAAGCGTTCCTTTGTTAACCAGAGAACCCCCCCATGCGACACTAAATTTAAAATTCATTTTGATTGAAAACAGATACACCTCCAATTCTTACATATGTTGTGGAAACAATTCTCAGTTTTGGTGTTTGAATTTTCAAAATAGATGATTGCGAACAGTGCCTTGAATTTTCATAAAATATTCATGAGAAGTGATAATGATTTATCCCAGTGTAATGATCATTTTTACTTTCCTGGTTTTCATGGTTTACGCTGTCACTTCTATGCCAACTGGATTTTGTTTGCTGCAATGAACGAAGTCGGCTCTATGTGCGGGTCAAAAATCAGCTGTCACTGTTGTTTTGATTATCAATCGGTAAGCATGAATTTCATGTGATAAAATCTGAATATCATCTCTTGTGATGATTTTTCATTATTAAGTGATTTTTAATCCTAATCCAAACATGGAACAACCAGGGCCGTCATCATCGTCCCAGAGCAATGGATGCTAGCAATGTTGTGCAAAAATACCTGCAAGAAAGGACTGCCCGGATAAAAATAACTATACAATTACAATAAAATAATATAAAGTAACATTTAAATCTATTGCCGACCATGAATCTTATTGTTCATGTATCAGATAAATGAAAAATGAATATTGTTATTACAATAGATCTACTATTCACCCTATATGCTAGAATTTTCAACAAATGTGAAACAATAAAATCAAGAGTAATTGACTCAAATTTGTTCGGAGAAAAACGATTTTTTCTTCAATTAAGATATATAACAACCCCCTGATTCTATTGTCGATGTCGCAAATAACATTAGATTTTATTGTGGAAACAATAACTTTTATTGTCATCTTATCGTCATCTTATCGAACAATATAGTTAATTTTACATACGATTGATTCCATCGTATGGTTACAATACATTTAATAGTAAGTCTATGAGAATTTTTAATACGGGTGGGCTGCCCTTGCATTTTTCCGATCCCGACGGGTAATTGATATTCATTGTAGTTGATTGAATTTCATTTCTGACATTTCGAAATTCGTTTTGAAAATGAACTTGTTTACACAGATGAATCTCAAAGTATTTTTAAAATTGAACGTTCGTTCTTCTGGTTACGTTTGCTGTCATGAGTTATCATTTGATTTTCGCATGGAACTTATAGGTAGTCAATGTTATTTTGCCTGGACATCCACGCTTTTGAATCGATTGAGCATGACTTTTACCAACACTGACTGCGAACATCTATGGATTTTTTTTTTAAATTAAAAATGGCGGAAAATTCACTATCAATCTTTACAACTGCAAGTGAATCTCTCGTTCCCGCCCTCTTCGAAGATGTGCTGACTCCATCAGATTTATGCAAATTTTTTGAAGATACTACGATTTTAGTTAACCAAGCATTGACGAACAACTGGAGGTTTTCCATATTTTTTATGGTCTGTAATTAACGAAGGGTCCATAAATTTGAGCAATCAAATGTATTTCCTTTATTTATACGATAAAAGCGTACTAACGACCATAAATTCACTCAAACTATCCCGCATAAACAGGAACCAAAACTTATTATTTTATTCATTTGGCACAACGTCACAAATCATAACATAGCCTCTCCAATCCCATGGACACCTTGCACGCCAAAGGTCTTGCTCCACCTGGTCTGACCATTTTGCTGGTTGCATCTCTCGTCGTCCTGTAACAACGGGATATCCGTCGGGGAGCCCTAGCTTAACCTTACCAAAAATGGTTAAAATTTCTTAATAATTATGCTTAACTTTAACTACAATCATTAAACTTACATGAACGTTGATGTAATAAAGTTTCAACCTTATACATTCTCATTTTTTGGATCTGTATGATAAACATAATGGTTTGTTAAGACCCATTACCATACAAATTTCTTGATATTTCCGTATATTTTCAAAACGAAATCTTTAATAGAACCTTTTCAACTATGGTTAAGGAACCTTAATGGTAAAGGTTATAGTACTCTGAAAGGTTTATATATGGTTTTGTATTATCGGTCAAACTTATGTGGATTGGTAGGGTTCAAAACATCGATAACCTATTCGTGATATATTCCACATAAGGTTGATCGATAATACATAACGATATATTGGCTTTACTGACTATCATTATCATTACAATTAAGTTTCATGAACCATAGTTAAAAATGTTCTTGTAATTTTTTTGTTCCGAACATGTATGATAAAATTAAGAATTTTGTGATTCTATAATATCCGCCCTAATGACATTCGCCCAAATTCCATTCGTCCGAATTGTCCAAAAGAAATCTATGACTTTTACCCGAAAACAATTGTCCCTTATGACATTTACCCGAAAAACGATTATCCGAATGTAACATTTACCTAAGAGTGATTGATTGGTCCGACAGCTTTCGGAAGGCTATGAAATTGAATATAAGTAGTGTGAAATTGAGCATAGAGCTTTTTGTTTAGCAGTATTTCGAAGCAAACGGACACACTTTTGCAACACATACCCATTCGGGGTAAGTCAAAGAAGGAACCTTGACTGGCAAAAATGTACGTGCTTTCTTGTGCTCAAATACCGTCAATGGCACATCGCTAGGGTTGCATGTTCATAAGAAAGATATATCCAATTTCAAACATTAAAATTGACTACGTGCTTCATTTAACAAAAAAAAACACGATTAGTTAAATGTAACAATTAGCTATTAAATTTTATTTTCCCAGAAATTTTTCCAATTTGAAATCAGGTGGTTGCTGGTATCAACCAAATGAAGAAATTTGTTTAGTTGATATACATCAGCAAGAACCTATATCGATTGAATATTACATGGACCATATAAATACTCCAAAAACATGGTTAAATTATTAAATTGGACGTAATCGATTTATGTGTTTCTCTAAATGTCTAGTATAAGAGTTTTATCTGCTTGTGTTTTTTGTTTTCTTTATTAACTAGTTTGTGTTTGTTTTGTTCCGACATCTTGAGAAGTCTCATCGTCGCCCAATGGTAACAACAACCGGCCGAACAAATAAATGGAGCCTTGGCCATATCGCACAAAGTTAAGGTGCTGGCGATAACTATGTGATGAGACCATAGAATCCTATCTCCAAGCTCATCTCTTCAATCCGTCCCCAACAAATGTTTCCCAGGTAAACCGCGAGTAAACGGCCCAAGTCCTTCTAATAAAAGTATTAAGTTGCTTTATAAAAATAATGAATGAATTTACGGCTCCGCAAAGTTAACGCAATTGAGCCTGCCAAATATGATTAATTCTGATTATAGTGATTACCTACGATTATATGATTACTTTGCGGAAATAAAAGTAATCTCTGATTACTTGTCACTTCAAAGCTTGTTGGAAACCCCTTGGGTAAAGGCGCAGCTACAAAGCAACACCATGCTGGACGTGGCTAGGTTCGGTTCCCTATCTGGTCTAGGAATTTTTCGTTCAGGAAAATTTCTCGATTCCCTGGGCATAGCGTATGATTGTACTTGCCACACAATCAATTAATAACTGTGGAAGTGCATTTAGAACACTAAGTTGAGAGCAAACAATAAGCTAATTGTGAAAGCAATAAACTTGAAATGCTAAAGAAGAAGAAAGAAGGGTAGTGAAAAACCATGCACATTTCCCGTCTTTTCTCGCAAACGATATGTAGCAATTCACCATAAGACTTTCCCCCATTTGACGGAACTTATGCTACGGAGTAGTGTAAAACTTTCGGAAATAAATCATCAGCCTAGATTCATCAAGATAATCAAGTTTCCATCATTATAAAACCGAGCATTTCGAGATTTACGTGATCAATCTGGCACGCTTCACGTCTTGGAAAATCCTGCACTTTCTTCCCGAATAAATCCTCGAGAACATGTATATTTCGTGCACGAGCTCACGATTTTCCAATTTCTTCTTTCTTACACTCGCTATTCTTCACTCGGCTGCCTTAGCCGGCTTGGAGGAAACTTTTACTCCACGTGCGGATTTCGGGAGCCAATTCACAACCAACATGCAATGTAGAGTTCTCGCCTGGTTACCAAATTGAATTTAAAATCTACTTTGTCAGCGCATAAATTTTGAAATTGAACTTTCCCCCAAACTCCCCCCGGCTATCAACTTTCCCTCCCTCCTTCCTGACTCTGCCATAATTCTTACAATTTGAGAAATTCCTGTTATTCTAGCATTCCGCGCTATCACCTTGTCAGCTTGTGTCTCTTCGTACGCTCAAGCAAACACATTCCCAGCCCAACCCAGCCGAGAGCCCTCGCTCTGACTGCTGAAAAAGAAGTCTCATCATTTTTTTTTGTAAAATAAAAACGGATAAGCAAAAATAAATGATTCCGGAATTGAGGCTAAGTAAAACGATTCTGTTAAGGGAGCAGGGGATCTGATTATTTTCGTATTCTACACGGGAAATAATCCACACATATTTGCTGGCGAATATCCATGTGAAATTCAAGTACGTGTGGGGCCTCATTGTACCTTTTAATTTCTTATTGTAGGAGTAAATATTGATGAAATTTTGGATAAAACTAATTTAGAATGTAATGTTTACACGTGCAAAATTTCAATAATTCATGTGGTTATCAACATGGCTTCCAAGTAAGAAGTGCTTCGATAAAAAATTATGAGTGTGGTCGTGGAAAACCCTGGCCAGTCCGAGAACCCGACCGTGTCCCGTCGGGTAAAATCGTTCAAGGAGACCCAGATGACCCAACGGTGAGCTGACAGTGGAAGAAACGTGAAGACGACAGACCCTGCGAACGCAAGAAAGGTGAGGGATTCGTAGCCAAGAAGGTCAATTCTTCCATCTGGTTCGTCCAGTAGACAATAAAGCGGGCCAGACTTCTTGTCTTCAAGGTAAAGAAGGCACCTAACCGGATGCTCCAGAGAAGTGCCGAAAGAAGATGGTCGACAAATTTGCTAAGAAGAACTTGGTGTATCATGTGATCTGTGGGCACTGCAAACTCAGCATGCCTTCAGAAGCGCCTACTGCCTTTGACACTCTATTTTAACCGGATCTGGCAGCGTACGAAGCGTTTTTGTGCCGAAGGTGACAAATCCGCCAAACTCACCAGAACTTCGCCTAATAGAAAAATTTTGGACGATTATGAAGGGCAAGCTTCGGAAAACAGGAAAGGTCTACAAAAACGACAAGGAGTTGAAGTCAGTGTGGCTAAAAGTGTGTAAGAAAGATGGCGCAAGTGTTGCATAGGATTTGATGGGTACCCGAGCAGGAGACAACAACATATGAATACCTAATGTTGATCTTGATGACCTTGGCCTTGGTATTAAAGAGCTCAGATTAAGAGGTAAAATACCTAAACAAAATACTTAAGTAAAATACCGAAGAATTGCCAGCAAAATATCACACGACTTGTCAAGTTATTAGTACGAGACACTGAAGAAGTCTGCACATTGTAGACGAAATACGCGTATCTGTCAAGTTGAACTTAAATGGAAAATACTAAATTTTCTTCTAATTTCTAGTTAATTTTATGATATTTTCCTCAGGTATTTTACCTCTTAACCTGAGATCTTAAATACCAAGCCTAGTAATCAAGTTATTCGGTCGGTAGTGTTAAGTACAATCTGCTGGCATTTAGCCTAGGAGAGGAGGTTGAATAAACCCGCTTTGTTTAAACAAAGCTAATATGTGTATTTATTGCCTTTCAGAAATATTCAAAGTAATTTTTTTCTTTTGCATTTTTATCTAGTACAATCTTTAAAAACAATAAAAGCAGAAAAGAAACATTTGGAGGAGGAAATGAACGAGGAGTGTTTACTCCGAGAGGAAGGAACTTGAAAAAATAAAGATTGCATTGAAAGAAATCATAATGCCCCTGAAGCGAGACCTAAAGCGAACCTGTGCGAAAAGGAACTGAATGAAGCCAGAGAGCTGAGCGAGCAAGAAATCGAAAAAAAGGATGAATCTCGAGACGGAACTGCGAGAGAAAGAGGAGCATCAGAACCAAATGAAGCAAATGGAAACTTCGTATCGCGAGAAGATGGTCGCAATTGAGACGCAGTTGGAAAAGGTGTAAATCGATGGCAAGTCAAAGAAAAGGAAGAAGAAGAAGAATAAAAGGAAGAATAAGAATACAGAGGGTTTGATCCGGTCTTTAAAAAAACCGAAGCATGATCAATTGATCCAGCTAGTCTGACAATGGAGAATTTGGAGCGTCCCGCGGGTGACAACGAACCTGACTGCTACGAAGAAGATGACCTCTACAACGAGAAAAGTCTACGAAGGGAGACAGAAGATGTTGATTTTCAAAAATGAGTCTACGTGGTTTTTGAACAGGCCCGCATGAGGATGAAAACCCCGAGGATGATGACGAGATAAAGAGCTCGAACCAATCTTGATACATGCAAGAACAGCAGCGTGCTGTACTATGTCAAGCATAGTTGAATGCTAGAAGTGGACATACAAAGAAGCTTCCTATCTTTACGGGGCAACCAGAAGAATGACCTCTGTTTTTTCGGAGCATATTAAGCGTCGAACGAAGCCTGCCGATATTCGGAAGTTGATAATCTGGCGCGACTGCAAAATAGACTGGAAGGTTCAGTGCTTGAAGTGGATCGTGACTAGCTACTACTCCCAAAGTCTACCCGCAGAGTGAAACTCCGTCATCTTTGAGGTCGTCCCAAACAACTACAAAAATTCCGTCGAGATAAAGTCCGCTGGCTTCAACTTCCAAGAGCTGACAAGTTAGCTAGCTTAATATCGTTTGGAAATGCGGTAGAACAGCTGTGCGAACATTAAGAAGCACCAGATCTCACTCTTCACTTGGTGAATCAGATCCTAATCCAAGATCTTAAAAACAAACTCCCGGACTGAGAGAAGCGTCAAAAAAAGACGGAAGTACCGACGTAGCGGACATCGTAACAGATGCCTATGATGCAAATGTTAACTTCGATTATAAGCCGGATACCAGGTTTACGGCAGTTGAAAGATGTAGCCCGGAAGAGAAAGGTACACTCTACTGTAACAACGAGGGGAGCCATTCTGGCCCCAGTGGATCTGTCAGCGAGAGGATCACCGCTTACGATTTCCAGGACTTATCGTATGCGGATCTGATGAAAGTTGTGACCAAATGACTTAGCAAGTCATGTTTATGTTATCTCAACCGAATGGCAACAAGTGTGCTACTAGGGCATTTGCCTTAATGATCACAGTGGCCAGTTTCGCCTCAATATTTGTTGCATTGTAGGTGATTGTAGAGAACCACAAAACCCACTTCTTCTGCTGATTGCACATGCAGTGGGCATGGGTGCTCTTATTAGAACCACCAAATCAATAATGTTCCGGATGATGCCAGTGCAGGTTCATGGTGGAGAAAGGACATTGACTGTGCTTGCCTTTCTGGATGAGGGCCCCTTTGTAACGCTATTTGATAATGATTTGACTGAACAGCTTGGTCTGACAGGAGTAAAAGAGAAGCTAACTATCAACTGGACCTCGGACATTTCTGAAGAACATGCGAAATCATTTCCGCATCCAAGCGCGGCCAACGGTTGGTTCGATCTGTAAATCCTTTCTAGTAAATTTGATGGACTCGTTCTGAGGAGAGTCTTAACCGGGCAACAGTAAATTGTGTATGTGGTCTCCTTCTATGAAGTTGTGCTTAGGTCACACGCTTTTAGAAGCGGAACGTTCGGGCTGTCTGCCCATTGACGCCCCACGTTGGAAGTTGAGGAAACCGCGAAACATGTGTTCTTCGCATGTCCTCGCTTCGACGGTGCGAGATCCAGCAGGATAGCCGTAAGCGGTCACGACACGACTCCGGACAAACTTGCCCAGAGGATGTGCCAAGACCAGGACATCTGGGAAGCAGCATGTACGGCATAGTGGAACGAGCAACGCCAGGTCACAGGGACCAATCCCGAAGTAATACAGAAAGGTGGTTCTAGGGAGTGGGTTTTTAGTTGATCGAGGAGTTGACATCTTCATCCTTGAGTTTTTCAGGTGTCTGTTTCCATCCCGCCTATACAAAAAGCACGGAATTATTCATGATTATATGTGGTAACCCTAGCTAAAAACGATGTTTTGACTGTTACTTAAGATTTTGGAGGTGTTACAGCAATGAAAAATGTGTACTCGACTAGACCAAAAACCTGAATTATGTTATTTGAAAACCGCAGCAATTTTTCCTTTGTAACTCTGTGTTATTTGTCATTGTTTACAAACTACTATTATTTTACCAAAACAAAATGTCAACACTTTTAAAGGCAACCAAAATATTAAAATGTTGAAGCAAATGTTTGCTCATCACCATAAGGCCCCAAGAGTGGTCAGTAATGCTTGCTAGAATCTAAGATTTGAAGAGAAAGTGTTGATGGATATCTTAGATTCTAGCATACATTTCTGTCCACTCTTGGGGCCTCATGTTGATGAGTGAACATTTCTTTCTACATCAGAATCGTTAGTCGACGTACGGAAAATACAAACATAATAATTATAGTAAATATATTATAGCTAGCTACTAGAAAAGAGCCAATCTAATGAAAAGGGCCAAGGGAAGAGCCAAAATGTAAACAAATCATATTGCATTATATTTTGATTGAACAATTTCAGAACAACCAATTTACCCTGACAATGCTATTCAAATTAATTATGCACTTCCCTAAACAAGCAAAATCTAGTGAAATTTAAAGGAACTCACTCGCGTTTACTAGTGATAATGTGAAAAAAGTAATTCAATGTTTTATTTTTGATTTTTTTTTTCTCTTAGTTTGCCAATCACAATCGTTCTACTTATTGTAGTGGCTATGAGAGTATATGTAAGAGAGTGAAGAAAATCGTATTAAACAAACAAATACATACATTTGTGTTTTATTTGATCGGCTAGATTTCAGCCCTGTTAAGAGTAGATATCACATGATCCACCGGATGTTGATCCTTCCTCTCAATAAAACTGGAAAAGCCAAAGAATTAGCATATATCTTCGAAACTGCCAGACTCAATGGGTACGAAAAGAGGACAATTCAAGCGATCATCAACAAAAAGGAAAGACATCTTCATAGGAAAACACAAACAACCCTCTCAGACTCACCTGAACCCCTGAAACGTGTATCCGTCCCCTTCGATAAAGACATTACACAAAAGCTAAAACCACGACTTAGGGAATTTGGTTTAGACTTAGTTTTTTCCAGTAGGCACAACCAATAAGTATCGATGTTAGGCTCCATCAAAGATTCAGTAGACACCTTAGGCAGAGCAGGGGTATACAGAATCAAGTGTAAACACTGCATCAAAATATATGTAGGTCAAACAAAGAGAACCTTGGCAACAAGGTTCAAGGAGCATCTAGCGGAGGTAACTAAGGCTGTCAAACAGAACGAGAAAGGAATTTCACATAACTTCAAATCAACAGTCGCAGAACACATCTTCATGGAAAATCACGACATAACGACGAATGACATCACAATATTACGGACTACATCTACACCCTGGAAATAAGACGTCGCAGATAGCTTAGAAATAAACAAACAACAGAACACAAATCTACTAAACAAAGACCAAGGCAACGGTTACACATGGTTACACACTTCAACTTACTACCCAAACGACATCAAACCCGACGAAGCGGAGCACCCGCTGCTACACAATAAGAAGGTTAGGTATAGATGGAAAGAAAAAAAATGTGAGGTAGATATTAAGTACACTTGTTTTGACTCAGGATAGATATAAACAAAATAATAATAAGATAGGTATAAACAACATAATGATAGGCAAACGCTTTGTATTTAGAAAATAGTATATATACGGCAGGTGGCGAAGGTTTTCTTTAAGTCGAGTTATTAGTACGAGACACTGAAGAAGTCTGCACATTGTAGACGAAATACGCGTATCTGTCGAAGATAAGCAAAGGTAGTTGGAATTAAATGGAAGATACTAATTCTTCTTCTAATTTCTAGTTACAGGTATTCCACTAAACAGCTCAAACCCTCTAGGATTTTTTAAAGAGTGTTTTTTTTAATGTGAAAGTAACGAAAAATAAGTTATGGCGTTTTGACGGATCACACATTGCTCTAGTTAGTTTGCTGCTTCTTTCAGTTAGATTCAAATCCTGCCTTAATAGTTTAATATTTCAGGCAAACACTATTCTAATCATCATATTCTTATTTGGACTTGAGCTTAAAGCATGTATTTACACATACATTAATTGTTATGTTATGTATTCTCCTTGCGTGGAGTAACGATTATGATGTAGAAGGAGATGTTCGCTCATCACCATGAGGCACCAAGGGTGAACATTAATGTTTTTTGGCTAGAATGAAAGATATGAAGAGAAAATTGAAAGTTCCGTCAGTGTGCGGCAGGTTGGAAATAGAACAGATGTTTTAGGAAATTGAGCGAAAAGGGCATGTGTACAGTGGTACTCGAACCAAAGTCGTCTATTTTTGCCTAACATCCCACTGCGGAGTAGGTTGAAGCACGGACTAAGTCCGCCACTTCAACAGGCAAAAATGTCCTGTGTTCACATTAATGTTCACTCTTGGTGCCTCATTGTGATGAGCGAACATCTCCTTCTACATCATGTATTTACAGATTTTGTGCGTAAAAATAACTTTCTTTATCAAAACATGAAAATAACCATTACGCCCTAGTCACAAAGCAGAAGTAGTTTCATCGCATTTTTCGCCGGTTGAAATGTCAAATTAGAACTATCCCGTACACACTCCGTTTTATCGGATTACCGAACGTTCAGCTGTTGAGAATTCGGTAAAATTTTACTGATTTATGTTAAAAAAAATCAAAGTATATACACACTTAGTTCTTTTTAACTGCGGTACTGAGTTTGCAAACAGCTGAAAAAGTCAGTAAACTTAGCACATGAAATGTAAGGAACAAGATAAAAATGCGATATTTTACTGACAATAGATAATATTGGAATGAAGCATTCAGTGGACATTTTGAAAGAATTTATGTGTTCTCTAATTTTTAAGAATTATTTTTAAGTTTACAGATTTTTCAGCTATTTGAAATTTGACCGAACCGATTTTGTGTGTAGACATAATGTTCTTTCCATTGATTGTTGTTACGCCGCCAATAGTTTTTACCTGTATAACATGCTAAGGATCGCGATTTCATCGCGATTTCATCAAATTATTTTACTTCGCATTGAAGAAAACAAATGCTTATCGAGGAATGCCAAAAAATGCCGAGAATTCATAGAGTGAGTAGCTGTTTGCGGTTTGTAAGTATGTTCTTATCACGGTAATAATTCTTAGAAACGAGAAAGGATGCAACTGCTTTTATCGCCGGCACAGAGTACAGCTTCAGTGCATATGAGATTATATATGAGAATCCTCATATTTCCACAACTTCTTCACATGCAGGTCAAAATGCTTCCGAATCCAATTTTGTTTTTCTCCTCGGTGTTACTGTGTAGATAGCCGGACAATTACCATCGCCGTATATAAGCTTTAGCTAGGCAAGAAATTCGGCGCATTTCTCAACTTCTCTTCTATTTCCTCCATGGTCATCTAAACCATAATTGATCAAGTCTCCTCATTCGAAGTCGCAGCTTTGATTCCATCGCTTTGCCTATGTCCATGGCTGTAAAAACATGATTAAGAATCCGCAATTCAATTAGTACAATAAGACAAATGTTCATATGATAGAATCACTTGCTTCTGATTTTCCTTGTAGTACTGAGACTCATCTAATTAATAATATTAACTGTTATGGTACGTGAAGCATATAACTTGACGTCTTCAAAAATTGAAAACACTCGCCACTTGATTATGTAACTGAAGAGTTTAGGTGTAATAACAAACAAGATGCCAGAATGTCACAATTTAACGGCGAGTTTTTAGTGCTGCCAGTTTAACAGGCGAAAAACCTAAGGCGTAATAACACTCTTAAAATAAACAGGGCATATTTTGGTTCTTCTACTCCATTAAACATTTTTCTGCATATATTGTGAGAAAAGGTTAGGCACTACATTATTATGCAAGATGTGAGCATAATAAATGGTTTATTGAAGCTTCTTTTAGGAAATAGGATTTGATTTTCGTATTGCTCTTCTAGTTTACACATAACAACTAATAACTAATTATTACTACAGCAAATGTTCGCTAATTGGGTGCTTTAAACTGGGCTTCTTTTTAACTGGGTGCTCTCTAACTAGGCTATAGCCAAGTTAAAAAGCAAAAAAAACTTCAGGAATCAGCGTTTGGCATCTTGTTGTCAAAATTCGGAAGGGGCATGTAAAAGGCATATAAGGTTGGTAGAGGAGTGAAAAGTTGTTAAATAGTAAGAAATTGAGTCGTAAGCCCATACAAATTGAGTAAAATGTTTTGCAATATGCTACACACAGAAAAAATAAATAATTTTTACAAGCGCGTAAAATTTCCAAGCCAAAGGAGGTGTAAACAACCAAATCGTTTGAAATTTTTCATGCGCAATTCAACAATATTTGCAATCTTTTATACAACAGACTGGATTCAGGCGTTATCTGGCTTAAATTTGCATGAAATATCCCATTATTTTCTGTCAAATCTAGCATTCTCTTCATTTGCATTAGATAACGCTGAAAATTCAACGTTTCTTTTTATTAGTGTGTATATGTAGTGTGTATGTACACACAAATGAGAAGAATCATAGGATTTTCTGCCTTATCATATGCACATGAAAGAAAAGCTGGATTTGGTAGAGAATAATGGGCCAAATAACGCCTGCTTTTGCTCATGAAAGAATTCGTTGCTTAGGCCTCCTTTGGGCGTGGAATTAAACGAGAGGAAATTTTACGTGCCAGTAAAAATTCATTATTGTTTTCTTTGCATACATGAAGTTGGTTGATATTAGAACTTTTTTATTACTATACTTTGACCCGTCTCGTCTTATGAAATTTACTAATCACTGCACTTTCAGAAAAAGCGGGTCTAGTTGTCATAAACATCATTTTCCGCTGGGAGGTTCCCGGTTGCGGAATGGCTTCGGAAGCGGATGCCACCCACGGGGATGTCACTTGCAAAACTTTACAGCGCTCCCTTCTGTAGGTGAGCACATGCAGGCAATAATTTTCAAGCCTCACGCGTAATCGTGAAGATACAATCAGACACTGAAAAAAAAAATTATGCATGTGAGCAGTGTGGCTATCGCTGTATTTAACATAGATTAAACTTAATGAAATACAAAGTAAAAGACAATTTGAACCCTTTATCACTCATTTTTGAGGACCCGGAAAGGGAATATCATATTTTCAACCAGTTCATATGCAAAATTGTATAAGAGCAAATGTTGGACATTTTTAGGTAATAAATTGAACTACTTATACTAATTGCACTTAATTGAAATGTTCATGCAATAATTTTGTATTTTTTTTCTGATCAAATGATGTTTAGATGAAGTCAGTCTGTTGACATTTAACTTTTGCGTAACGCTGTTATTTTTCAAAAAATTGAAATGACACCCGGTAGAGCAAAAAGAAACGTAGTCCTGCGTTAAAAAATCTAGCTGTCAAATCGCGTCAACTCGTTTGACGCATTGATAACATGTCGTTGATTGTGACAATAGGGTTCCTATAGGAATTTGAGTCTCTGGACTGAGGCATAAAGCCCGATGCAAAGTAAATTTGGACGCATTCAAGTGATCATAACACAAGAATTAAACAACATACACGAGTGATCAAAACGTCAATCAAAATGGTGTGTATTCAGCTTTCAAACGATACATACACTGATAGGCAAAATAAACTGCCCACCTCATCGTTTTTTCAATTTCTCTCATTTACTTTGTTCAAATTAAAGTAAACACGCTGTATTTTTTTAATTATCTTATTTTTAATATTCTTTTTAAGTTTCACTTATGGAATACTGCAAAAAAAAAAAGTTTTACTTAAAGAAAAAAAAACAAATTGGGTTGAAAAAAAACAGTGACAAAATAAAGTGCCCACTTCATTTAGGCTACAGAAAACATAAATTAAAGTAAAATAAAAGCAATTTATATAATTGATGTGTCCTCCTTTGGCCTTCAGGACCTCTTGCAAGCGCTTCGACATGCTCTTGACCAGGTTCTTTAGGTACTGTGGATCTAGCTCTTCCCAGGCGCGCTCCAGAGCTTCAAAATAGTTATTTTCATTGGTAACACCAGTTTTGTCAACCCTGGCATCGAGAATCGCCCACAAATTCTCGATGGGATTGAGGTCCAGGCTTTGTGGAGACCATTCCAGCGGTTTGATCCGACAAGACCGGAAGCAAGACTTGGTCTTCTTGGCAGTATGCTTCGGGTGGATGTCCTGCTGGAATACGAACTTCTCTTCAAGGCCCGTCTGGATCAGCGAAATCTCCAGATTTTCTCGCAGGATGTTGATGTAAGAATCTGCCGTCATTATCCCGTCGATTTTCACAATGCTTCCCACTCCACCCCACGAAAAACACCCCCAGACCATCACATTTCCTCCTCCATGCTTCATCGTGCCTTGGATGTGGCGCTCCTGAAGCTCCTCTCCCGATCTGCACCAAACACGAACCCGCCGCTTTCGGTTAAACAGCTCGAGTTTTGATTCGTCCGTCCAGAGAATCGTTTTCCAGAACTCGAGGGGCTTATCAGCATGCTCCTTAGCTAACTTAAGCCGTTTGACTTTGTTTGCCTTGCTGATAAATGGGCGCTTCCGTGCAAGTTTGCTGTTCAACCCCTGTGCTACGAGACGGCGACGAACAGTTCGACCGGAAACTGATAACTGAAGGATTTCCTGGATCTCGCGACAGTTACCTTCGGGTTCTTCTTGACTTCGCGCATGATCTTGGTGTCCGTTCTCGCATCCGTTTTCCGCTTCCTGCCTCTGCCAGGGCGATCCACCACTGATCCAAACGTTTTAAGCTTCAGAAGAATTTTGCCAACCGCTGCCTTACTGATACTGTACTTCTTAGCGACAGCCCGGTGCAATTTACCGTTTTGCACATCACGAACGACCAATTTTCGGGTACACAAGGGAATTGCTTTCGAAAGCACTGCGTTCTTCATTTTTTCAATTGAATCAAATGCGATCACGTATACAAATGCACCAGGTTGAGCCGTTTGCTTCAAAACATGTCAAAATATCAAAACATAAACAATCGAGGGGTCTTCCAATGGAAACTTATCGAAAACATATCGATTTTTGAAGTGGGCACTTTATTTTGTCACTGTTTTTTTTTCAACACAAACTGATTTTTTTTTTCTTTAAGTAAAACTCCTTTTTTTCAGTATTCCATAAGTGAAACTTAAAAAAAAATATAAAAATAAAATAAGAAAAAAAACTACACTGTGTTTACTTTAATTTGAACCAAGTAAATGAGAGAAATTAAAAAAAACGAAGAGGTTAGCATTAGCATTAGCATTGACGTTTGCACACCTCGTGGATGGAGCTACGATGAGGAATAATTCGTTGAAGATATTGCATGCCACCATGAAACGAAGCCAGTTACTGAGACGTTTCTTCAAGCAATAACCTCCACGAAGACACTCCTCGATCGCTCACCTAGCCACATACATGCAACCGTTGGTGATAGGGAGGATTCGATATCTACCTTAAGAAGACACGGGGAACCCACGTAACCTTCAATAGATATCAAAGGAAAAAGGAAATTAATAGTCGGAGAGAATAGTTGAACAGAATGCCCTGTTTGGTGAACAGAACCAAAATTTAATCTTAACTGGTCATTGGGAGCATCTAGTCTAAGAAGGTTAAGTGATGCTCCATTTCTCTTCAAACGGTTGGCACTTTAGCATTAACTATAGTCCTAGCACCTTAAGGCTTATGGTTATAGAGCCATTACTCGCTCTCTGAAAGGAGAAGAATGTCTGAAAATATAAGAATGGGTAGTTAAGGAGAACTTGTCTGATTTCTTAAATTGCTGTGACAACATTGCATTACTTCAATGTACAACTGTATGTATCATTATTAAATCAGTCATCATCACATTTTTTTTATCAAACACATTACAATAAAAGATCTTAAGCCACACCATCATTTTTGGTCCATTATCCCAATATTAATCGAGCATCTGGTCCTGTGGAATAAATTATGTGTTTTAAGAACAAAGCAAAACATAGAGGATTCATACAGTACTCGAACATCATGCCATTGCGCAAAAATATATGTTACACATTGTATGTGAAAGCTTCATGGCAGTTTTTGTATGAACTGCTAAATTTTGATTTTTTTTTTCAATTCCATTTGAAGGAAGGTTCCATTTAAATGATCCGCGTTTGAAAAACTACAATGGAATATTTGTTCAACCACTTAATATTGATAAAGGGTTTTAAATTATGTGTTCAAAAGCAGTTATGTTAAAAGGAACCTATGTAAAACAGGGTAGTTTATTCCTATGTTCAGCTATGAAAGCAAATATGTATACCAAATAATTGTTGCAGCAAAACATCCAAAAATATTCCACTCGATTGTGAAATCGTAGAAAATTAGGACTTATGATAATCATTCGAAGCAATTGAATGTTATCCAATTGTTGAAATCGTACCTATTGATTTGTTGCATAAAAATGTTAAATGATAATCACAATGCACCCAATCTATATGATTATGAAATGAAATTCATTTGAAAAACATTATAAAAAAAAATTATATGTTTTTTGATGAAAATCTTGGCTTCAAGGCCACATCTGCAGATTCCTTGCCAAATATTTAGTTTTCGAGCAAACTTATCAGCAAAAACAAATGTGTTCCTGGAAAGGCCATCCCCATAACCAGTTGCCAGGTATAATGTTCGTCCGGGGATTTGTTTATAATCATTTTAGACATATGTTTCGTCATCTATTAAAAAAAAAGCCTCCAAATTTCGTCAAAACTCGTTCGTATGGTTCGTAATGGTGCTCGTCTTTTGGCCACTAAATTTTGTTTCAGAGAGTGATTCGGATGTTTACTGACACAAAAAGACTTATATCCTTCTCTTGAAAGGATGTTACGCACGGTGAAAAAGTTGGAATCGTATTTCTTTGCCAAATCAAGCATGGAGACACCAGGGTTGCCTTTCACGTTCGTCAGCTTTTCGTCCCTAGTGCCACTTTTATGATAGATGGGCTGTACTCTATCCACACTCAGATATCCTTGTAACTTTTGCTATTTTTTAGGCAGACCACGAAGGATTCACTAGATGTTTGTGCCAAATTAATTATCTTTTCTCAAGCTCCATGATCCATAGTTTCGAGATGCGTCGATTAATCGATTTCACCAATTTCTTCGTCAATGAAACATCAACAAATGCCTGCCAAACATTTTTTGTTCCAACCACCAGGGATGCGGTGGTGTATTAAGCCGTGCGTCTAGATTTACTTTGAATCGAGCTTTATCCATATGAAGTGGGAAAATTAACCAAGGAAATGGTAACCCGAACTGCAACCTCTACTAACACCAAGCAACCATTCCTTGCATACTATTGATTCTCATATTGATTATGGGTGAGAAAATGCTACAGCAATACTTTTCGAAATTACAAGGATTAGGATTAGATGTTTGAAGTTGTTTGAAAATGAAACTATGAGAAAAATAGTTTCATGCAAGATATTGAAGCTTCTAATGAACACTTATTTGATTGACGTAATCTTAAGCAAATGAAGGTATTTTTCCACTTGACACTCAGAAACAAAAGGCACAATAAGGATTCCGAGGTAGTTGAATTGAAAGAGTAAAAGTAGATTCCTAAAAGTTCGTCATTGTGAGGAATTCACAATCATGAAATCTGATTCAATAGGTAAATTGAGTGTAGGTTCTACATTTTACACAAAATCGTTGATGTAAAGATCAAGAGTTATGGATTTCTTGTTCTGTTCATAGGATTAGATTGTTCAGTGTCATGATGATATCCGAAAATGGTTGGCCTGGTGCTAATAGGCTCAATATTTGTGCACTCTATCAAACCATTGAGATTTGAAAAATAAAGCTGCTACAACCAAGCCGGTTGCAATGTTTGTAGATAAAGTTGAAAATAATAGTCGATATAAACTTGTCATCTCTTGAAATAAAAACAAAGAGAATCTAATCGCCCTAAATAAATGCTGGTATATTATTTTTTTCATTTTATCATCCGACAGTTGCTGCAGCTGTGCACTTAAATTCCCATTGCTTAAATCATGTTAAAATTACTCAAAATTACACCCCATCTCGCAACCATCGCTCTCAAGGTTACTTCTGTGGAATCCATTTTTCATGCCGTGCAACGAAAAATAATTGCGAGATGTTTCGCGAAAATTCCTCAAACACGGGCCTATCCTCTCACGTATGTGCGCGTGCATCTTCATTCACCAATATTCGCCCCTTGCCATGGATGCTCCGAAACTGGCACAATCTCCATGAATCGCACTAGCCAGAAATCTACATTTCCCGAACATACACACTCACGACAGCCACGATCCGAGCGCGAACGAAGCAACGACGTCATCCCAGCAGACGGCTTATTTTTAGAGCGAATCATAATCCCACGCGCAATTTTCCACCAGAGCATATTTATCATCATGAAATGGCAGGTGTCTTCGCGTTCTACATTAATTCAATCCGCGTGACCCCACGCCGTGCCGACAGACAGCATCAGCCGTACCTCTTGTCTATATATGTTCATCAACACCACTCTACTGGCACCGATTCTTCAGAGATTTAAGCGGCAAACACCAGTTGAATATTTAACGACTCATTAAGACAGGTATTTTGGGACGATTTCGCCTCCAACCTGTGCTCGGTTCCAGTACTCACCTGAGGCTTGTGGGCATCACCACCTACACCATCAGGAACCCATCTAAGAAGAAGTGCCTTTTAGTAGTCCACAAGCATCAAATCTCGCTATTCTTGGCGGTGCATTTTGCCCAGAAGGCACCCAGAACGCTTCACTGAATCACCTAATTAATTTCACAATTTTGCACTTGAGTTCGGATGAAACATACACTACAGATTGCACCGATAAAAAATACCACCACCGGGAAATAACAAACATCCATCAAACAACAGCACAATCACTTCAAAGTTTGACCACTCGAGCGGTCCCAAGAACTCAGCTGACTCAGGCACTTACGAAAATTGGAAACCTAATTCCCCTAAGGCTAATTTCGATCAAACTCCAACAAATTCGGACAGATGACGGAAAGAGCTAGAACTCGGTTGAGGAGGACCTAGCGCAAAGGAAAAACTCTTGACACAATTCCACACGACACGACGACGAGTGTGGCCGGAGCGATGAAAATTGGCCGTATGGAAGCACGGATAAACAGAGCGGAGGCAGCAGCAGAAAAAAAGCAAGAAAAAGAAAGGAAATTTGTCTGCAGCCCGAGTAGGGATGCTGCGCGATCGCGTGAGAAAGCAACCGCAGCCCTCGCCATCATCAACCGTCATTGGTGATCGTTTTTCATTTTCTTTTTTTTTTTTTCAATCTGAGTCGCATTCTCACGAAAATTTTGAGAAAATTTTCCCTCTCTCTATCTCCCGCGTCAGTTGATGGATGATGCTCTCAGATGTAAACAACACGATGCGATCTTGAGACGGTAGTCGATTGGGATGGTCGGTGAGGTTGACGGCCGGGACGGGGGGAAGTGATGCAGAATAATAATCATGATCATCGTTGCGTTCCACACCAGCGGAGGACACCGAACGAGGTGCGAGGAATGTTTATTGAACTTGCTAACCGACGAGAGAATGCGTGAAAGTGGGTGATGTGTCGAGATATATGCGGCAGGGTTGAATTCAGGTAGCGGATTTATGGAAAATACAAGAATTCATTGCGGAATTGACGGAATTTCAACCAGGAATTCAGTTCATGTTGCTAAAAGCTTTATCTTCTTTAGTATTTCCAGCCTATTGCTTTCACCATTCTATTATTGCTTGCTCTCAACTTAGTGTTCTAAATGCACTTCCACAGTTATTGATTGAGACATTTCAATGTCATTTTTGAATTAGTATGATTGTGTGGCAAGAAATTTTCCTCAACGAAAAATTCCTAGACCAGACCGAGAATCGAACCCACCCACCTCAATTATGGTGTTGCTTTATAGCTGTGCCTTTACCGACTGAGCTAAGGAAGAGCCCGGGAGGGTTTCCAAAGGATATCCACGTTAAAAGTGATACATATTCTAGGTTGGTACAGTAACTTATTTTTATCGTTAGGGTAAAATGATAAAACTTTGAATAGTTGTAGTTATGTATGTATTATTTACATTCAATAGGACTCATTGAAAAGTGCGGAAACCTTTTTGAAATGGAGTCAGAAGATCAAAGGATTCATGACGAAATTTTCCACGCGCATTTTTAAAAATTCAAGATACTGGAAATCATGAACTCTACAGTGTGTCTCACAATAGGTGTCACATTTTTTAATTCTTGGTTTATTTCAGCTGGGTTATTTTAACGATTTGAATATTGTACCCGTTTGAGCGAATTGATTGTACCCGTTTTGGGTGTATTATTTCGACAGCTTATCGCTGAAGATGAATAAGCGATCTCGTTTGTTTATATTTATCAGCTTCCATGGAAGCCATACGGGAGCAAGTTTTAAAATTACATTTGCAAAAGCCTAGACCGTGTCAAATATTCCATAGCCTTAAGCAGTTCGGTGTGAGGGGGCGTTTTGTTTTTCGTACGTTGAAACGGTTAAAAAAAACTGGCAATGTTCATATTCAACACAAAGGAAGTGCCAGACGAACCGCCAGAATGAAGAAAAAGATCAAATGTGTGAGGGAGCGAATTACCCGAAATTTTGGGGGTATCTGGCCGAAAATTGAGCATACAATTTCAAAGGTCCCCTGTTTCAATGAAAAGGCTTCTTAGACATTTGGAATGCAAGCCGTACAAGAAACAACGAGTTTACGGGTTGACGGAACGTCAAAGGCAAGTAAGGGTTCAAAGAAGCAGAAATCTTTTGATGATCGCACGATGATCGCGAGATTTAATTTTCGGATGAAAAGCTCTTCCTCCTTCACGGCAGTCATAATCAACAAAATGATCGTGTGTATGGCAAAAGTCTTGCCAATATTTCAAGAGATAAACTATCTGTAGAACGCAATCAGATAGTATCGAAAATCATGGTATGGAGCGCCGTTTCACGAAAAGGAAAACTTCCTCTTCTTTTCATAGAACCTAACGTAAAAATCAACACTGAATATTACATCGAGCAGATTTTGAAGAACCATCTGCTACCTCATGCTTCAACGCTGTATTGGAATACATCATATTGTTTCCAACAGGACTCAGCTCCAACTCACAAGATAAAGAAGACACAAGCGTGGTGCGCCGAAAATTGCCTGATTTCATCACAAGTGAAGAATGGCTTGCATTTTCACCGGATCTCAACCCACTTGACTACTTTGTTTGGGGTTATATGCTTCAACATGTAGGCCCTACGAAAAGGCTTACTTTAGGTCGATTCAAGAAACATTTGGTTGATTTGGTTGAAATTCCACAGAAAATCGTGCGTGCCAGCTGCGATGGGTTTATAAAGCGATTGTGCAAAGTTTTCAAGGAAAAGGGTGAGAGATGCGAATTGAATTAATATGGTTTATTTCTTTAACACGTATCTTTCAAATGAAAAATAAATGCCACAATTTGGTTGATTTGTTTTGCTGTAATTGCATTTTGTTTAAGTGACACCTATTGTAAGACACCCTGTACTATTTCACGTGTCATCAAACGTCACAGAGAATATATAATCATGGATCTGAAAGAAGGAAGTGGACCAAAACAGGAATCGCAGGAGTGCTCAAGACGACAGGAGGGTAGTTGAAGCTTTCAGGCATAAACCAAACGATTTTGTCTGGGATATTGCAAAAACAGGTAATCTTGACCAAAAGATTTGTGCACCAAATTGCAACGACCTGCTAGTGTAACTGCTGAATGTGGGATCGAAATCACAGGCACGCAAGCTCTATATGCAAATGCTGATGAAAGCCTTTATTGGAATGGAGGAAGATTTTTTTTTCCTTTATTATAGACCCTTTAATAATTTATTCGGGTCTTTATGTGTTAAGTTACAATTCATTTAACAATTTTATAGTTGGTTTTATGCTATTAAAGTTTCATACAATCAATTTCCTTTTAGTAATCGTGCTTATCTATCTATTATTATTTCGGCTATGGATTGTCATCGACGTCCTTCTAGTTGTTGGTATTCTCTTTAGTGCTGTGTTTGTCATCGAATTCCTTCTTGCGTTGTTGTTGTCTTCTTGGTTGAATTCTGTCATCGACGTCCTTCTCTTGTTTTCAGTATTATCGTTGTTGAATATGGTTACCGGCGTCCTTCCTGTATTGTTGGTTTGATTTCCTCTGATGTTGGTCGTCTGCCGCCTGCTGGTGTATAACCGCTTTATACTTGTTGAATTGTAGCCACAGATCTGGCTGTTTTAAAAGCCTGTTTTTTGCAGGAGCGCCACACTAACTTCATTATTTTAAGAGCCAGCAGAATTAGTACTGCCGCCATTATTATCAGGAGTTTCAGTTCATGCTGGGTATGGAACTCCGTATGGATTCCCTGGTTCTCAATAACAGTAACCTGTTGGTCACCAATTCGCTTAACATTTTGATCTTTGGAATCAGAGTTGCCCATTTTCAAACGACTGGTTTGCAAAGTCTTCTTACAAATGGTTGATCTAGACTGAACTGTATGTTACTGTGGGTCTGCAGTACATTCATTTCATATTTATACCATTGATAGGTGGATGTTCTAGATTTGCATATTGCATCGATCAGCCCGATTTCATTGAAGAAATCAAGAATTTTTTTTGCTTTAGCGCTATCGTCAGCGAGAGCTTCCATCATATTTGGTTGGAGTCCAATCTTTTCCCTTACGTCGTCGTATCCAACACAGTAGGCAATGGTATGCTTGATGGATAGTGCATGGTTGCATTTTCTGCATTTTGGTGGATCGGTTTTATCGAGTAGATATGAGTATGGCCTATCCGTAGCCTTGCGAGAATAACGTCTTCTCTGCGATTTCATGTTAGGCCTTCTCTGCAGGGGCCGATTGATTTTTTTATTTCTCTTAATTTATTATTGCTGATGGCGTTCCATTAAATTTTCCATTTATTGGTCATATTTGCTTTGATGATGGTTTTTATTTCTCGATGATCTACTGCCTTTTGCATGATTGTATTGCTCTCGAGTGCGCGCTTAGCTTCCTTGTCAGCTTTTTCATTTCCAGGGATGCCTTTATGGCTGGGGATCCATAAGAAGGTTTCTGTTGTCCCGTTACTAGCAAACTTCGTTATGCACCAGTGATGTGATCACGCTTAACGAGTCTGTGCACATGATGTATGTGCCTACTTTTCCCTGTTGTTTGATCCATTTGAGGGCCTCTATTATGGCCAGACTATCAACACAGTATATGCTAAGCTGACTATGGCTACGTCTACGAATGGTCTCCACATCAGTAATTACACTGAACCCTGTTTTGGATTCGTTTTTCGATCCATCGCTGTAAATTGGATTATACAGCGTGTATTTGGAATGGATCATTTCCGCGAATATTTTTCTCAGTTCATGTTGGTTTTTTCCTTGTCTGTGGGCAGCCAGAATGCTTTTATCGATTTGTATATTTTTCCTCTTCCATGGCGGCGTTGTTGCTATTTTCAGTACTTTAATAGGTGGAAGTGTAACTCCGAGGTTTCTTAGTATGCTCCTGCTCCTGGTAGTTATGTTGTTGGGTTCTAAAGTATGATGGTCTTGGTTCCACAATTCTCCTGAGCTATGGCTGCTCTCTTCTTCTGTTGCACTAATTCAAGCAAAACAATGAATTAGGTCCTAAGTAACATTGAGAGATTCTCTTCGTCGACTTTCTCTTTGGTTAATAGCTTGTCTATTAAACGATTTGCTGATGCTTTCAACGTATTGGATCGCTTATCACACTTTATACTACCGTGCTGTATATTGAAAATAGTTAAATATGTTTTTACATAGCCGTAGGAACGCAAAGCGAAAGTCGACAAAGAGAGTCTCTCAATGTTACTTAGGACCTAATGCATTGTTTTGCTTGAATTGTTTCACTTGGATTGTTTACTGTGGTTTTTGCCGCGAAAATTACTAATCTTTGGTTCAGCAGGTTTCTAAGGCGAGGTATGCCAGCTTTTTCTTGTATGCTATTTATAGGACTGGTACGGAAGGCACCAGTAATTATTCGAAGTCCTTGGTTATGTATGCTTTCCAACTGCTTAATTGTTGATTCACTGATAGCGGAGATGATTGGTGCTGCGTATAGAATTTTCTCTAGTATTGCTGCTTTGTATATTTTTGTTAATGTTTGTCTGCCTCCTCCCCACAGTCTAGAAGATATACATCGTAGGAACTGGATTCTCTGATTACATACTGCTTTTATTTCCTCAATGTGTGTTTTTAAAGTTAAGTGCTGGTCGAGTGTTACTCCAAGGCATTTGTGGCTAACTTTATTGGGTATTGCCTCATTGTTTAGCTTGAGATTCACATTATTTTGTTTACTGGACCTTGGATTTTTGAAGATTATAGTTGCGCATTTTTCGGTAGAAATTTTAAATCCTGTGTTAATTTCCCATGCTTCAATATTTTTTAAGGCTGCTTGAAAATTTTTCGCTAATGTTTTCCGATTTCTGTCGCTGGAAATAATTGCCACATCATCAGCAAAAAGCAGGACCTTCACATTACTCGGGAGTTATGAGCATATAGTATCTATTGCGATTATGAACATTCCATGAGTGTTTCTCGTGAGAGAGTACCGTTTGCCTTTACTCTGAAAGACCTTTTCTTTAACAACTGTTGAAGATATTTGATAAGATTTCCTCCGATATTCCACTCATTTATTCTATTAAGTGTATTAGTCTACGCCATGTGGTGTCGTAGGCCTTCTTGATATCTAAGGAGACAGCTTGCGTTAGCAGCTTTTTTTGCATTGCCTCTCTAACTATGTTATCAAGGTATCCCAAGTAGTCAGTAGTTGATCTACCTTTCCGAAAGGCGTATTGATGGTCGTTTATTAATCCTTTTTCTTCGTTAATTCGATAAGTCGGTTGTTGACCATTCTCTTTAGGACCTTGCTAAGACAGCTGTTGAGGTAAATGGGTCTGTAGTTACCGGGGTTATTCTTTTCTCCTTTTCCTTTATATATCGGTATTACTATGGATTTAGTTCAATTTTCAGGATAAATAGACTTTTCCCATAGTCGATTGTAGGATTTTAGTAACAGATTTCCGTATTTTAGCGGCAAATTTATAATCATTGCATAATGTATGTTGTCAGGGCCAGGGGATGATCCTTTTAAACCTTCCAGAGCTTCGTCCAATTCGTTCTTCGTGAATGGTGCATTGTACTCAGAGTTATCTTCAT
Source organism: Aedes japonicus (assembly GCA_034211315.2). Classification (NCBI taxonomy): domain Eukaryota; kingdom Metazoa; phylum Arthropoda; class Insecta; order Diptera; family Culicidae; genus Aedes; species Aedes japonicus. The sequence goes on from JASCZW010005695.1 coordinate 54,917, forward strand.
TAATTATGAGCGGGGATTGTTCCATCCTGTTTTTCGACGTAATAAATTAGTGCGTGTAGTGGTAATCGCTAGATATACTCCCAAAATATTCGGCCAAGCTGTTTGCTATTTCTATATTTGTGTTTAAACCCTGACCGTTGTGCTTGATTTCTCTGATTGTTGAGGGTTTGTATTTTCCTTGAATTTTTCCATAGTGATTCCACATTTATTTGGCTGATGTATGGACGTCGAAATTGTTTGCAAATTGCTTCCATGCGCTAGTTTTTGCCTCAACGATGATTTTTTGTGCTTTATTATTAGCTTCTTGGTACTCAAGTGCCAATTGGGGGTTTGGAGGATTGTTATGTTGGCTTTTTAGTTAACGGAGGGCTTTTCTTCTGGTTTTGATAGCACTGGTCACTTCTTTTTTCCACCATGGTACACTTTTTTCCTGCAGATGCTCCCTTAGTCTTGGGGATAGCTTGTTCAGCGGCTCTCATAATTTGCTTCGTGATTTCTTCTATTTGTTCGGTCGGGTCTTTCTTCGTCGCTATGTCAATGCTGTTCAGGTACTTGTCCCAATCAGCTTCTTCAATTTTCTATCTGGAGACAACATCGGTTCTTAGAGAATTTTGTAGCGATATGATAAGTGAAATGTGGTCACTCCCATAGGAGTCATCCGAGACAGTTAGGTCTAGCTTTCCCGCTAGCTGACTAGTGCAACAGCAGATGTCGATGCAAGATCCTATTCCTGTAGCACTGTTGATGTAGGTTTTTTCTCCATTGGTCAATATGGTTAAATTTTCTTCACTAATGATTGATTCAGTTACTTTTCCTCGTGCACTAACTTCATCGGATCCCCATAATGGATGATGGGCGTTCATATCGCCTACCAGGAGGAGGGGTTCTGGTACTTGTGCAATGAGTTCTGTGATATCTTCCTTCTTAATTTGAATCCCCGGCAGGAAATATACATTCACTATGTTGGCATTAAGCTGTGCTCCGACATTTCCATCTGTTCTCGGACGGTGATATCTTGAAAAGCCTCTAATATCCGTTTGCTTATCGTTTTGGCACATGATTTCTTGAAGGCATATAGCTATTGAATTATTGATACTGATTAGAAGGCTAACGTCGGACCTTCTACTTCTTAATCCTCTTATATTCCATGATATAATTTATTTTCAGTGTGGGGACTTTTTTGGAGGAGAAAAAACTGTTGAGCACTATTATTTTTCGAAATTAAATGGTAAATTTTTTCCTCTATATTGGATTGGCACCCTAATTTAAATGTTTGTATCAATTATCCCATGCGAATTTGTGTAAATGTCCTGATAAGATTGAAAGATTGTATGATTGAAAACACAGGTGAAATTTTATAGGAATTGTATTTTAATATGAAAGTAAATCACGAACACAATTCGACTATAAATACAATTTAATGTAAATCATTTTTAATATGAATAAAAACATTCCAATAACTAATCGGGTTCTCAAATGTTCTTTTCTTGTAATGTTTTGTCATCAAAATCCTGCAAGAAAACATCAAATCGCTTAAGAAAAATCTCCAAGACACTCAACATTGAGAAAATAATGAACAAAATAGCTTCATTAAATGATACACCATATAAGCAATGAGGTTGTGATGCATCTTAACAAATTATTTTGTAATTGTGTTTTTTGTTTAAAAAAACAGACTTTTTTACTATTTATTTTGTTTCAATTGAGATTTAATTCGTTCATTCAAAACAATTAAAAAAAAATTAAACAAAATATGTTATTTGCAAGAAACTTCATTTTAGATTAGTTACAATTTTGTTGCAATTCTCTGGTCGAGAAGTTTGTTCGTATTCAATTAAAATCTGAAAATCCAATACTTATTCAAATAGTTTACTAAACCCTACATAAAGCAAAGGGTTCTTGCCACCTGGATTTGAGTGTTGGTGGAGAATCAACGAAATGGATATATAAACATTTCCAAAAAAAATATCTGTAAGCACCTCAATTTCGTTAAAAGGAATAGAAGATTTAACTTGGGAGAATTAATTTTCTCTTGAGATTTGCAGAAAATCCTGAGTTCTGTCAACGTGCACATCACTTTTACAGACATTGTTTACCTCGATGTAAACACATTGTTAAGGAACGAAAAAAAATGTTCTTTTTTCAAACAGCGTGAATTATGAACTCAAAACAGTGAAAAAGTAAGGAGCATAAGTAGATCAAAAGTTTATTAGAGCTAAACAAATAATTAGAAAACTGGCATAAAACAAAATTTTGATAACTAGCCCAAACCAATATATTGCGATTGATCTATAATTTGGATCAAATGGGAGATCTGGACCAAAAGTGAAGTTTGCCTAGGTGGAAGTTTTTGTCCCATTTCACTATTTAGAAAAAAAAATATCGAATCCATACAGTTAGATTTTTTTTATTTTATAGCAGCCGTTATTTTATTTACATAAAAAAACACAGATTTTGAGTCAAATTAAAAAAATGAACAGACGCAATTCGACACAAGATATGATTGATTTTCTCGTCTCTTTCGACCGTCGTTGAGAAAAACTCATGCTCTCGAGGACAAAACATTTCTTCGCTCACAGGTGTCTCATCGTAAGTCTCTGCGGCTTCGAATCACCTTGGATTATGAAATTCAATATTTGCATATTCAACAATTCTTCAACATTTGCCCCATAGAGAATGGCAATGTTGGCATCCTCGGGCAAACAATTGCCACCCCGACATACATCACGCCATCCCAAACAGCACCTACATGTAGGTACGAACACTGTTGCTCCATATTAATTTTAGCAACATCAACAGGTAACCCTCCTTCCCATCACCCCACCACCCGTTCACTCTCAGTGCACTGCCCAGAAAATGGAATGTTCATGTATATTTTAAGAGTCCCTTCAGGTCCCTCATGAAGCGTAATGAACACGATGACTTCGGGTGGGTGGACAATTTTAATTATCTTTTCAAATTTCATTGCAAACGTTTGCGCTCTGGCTGGTCGGTGTAATTCACTAACACCTACTTACGGACGGACACAACGATGACGATGACGATGACGACGGTAACAAATTTTACTCGATAAAGATGATTTCGTGGAAGATGTGTCTCCTTTCGACCGGACTGCTCTGGGGGGTTTTGCAACGATTAATTTACAGAATTTGAGACATTGGAATCGGCAGTGGAATGGCTCCTTCTCCTATCGAGGTCAATTGTCGAAAAAGTGTCCCGCAGCCGAGCTGGAAAGTCGAACAATCTGTAAACAACTGAGAACCTGACCCGGGGCAGAAAGGATCATGTTGTGAAAAAGGCAAACCGAAGAGGCGAAGAATCAGCAATGATTGGGAAAATCTGATCCAGATCAAAAAGAGAAAAAAAGAAGCCTTTGATGCCAACCAGACATCCTACCTATCTACCACCGATTCCGAGGAAAGCGAGGTGATTGTTTTTCTCCGGATCAGGATTTTTGCAGCCGGTGCTGATTATGGCCGGTGAGGGGTGGAAAAAAACGTTTGTTTGCACTTTCGTTCGATCGCCCGTTGATTCGTTGCCCAAAATTACGGCTGAGGGGAATTTTGTTTGTGTTTTGCTTGAATTTTTTTTTCTTGCATGTTGTTATTGGATTCTTTCTTTCATTTTGTTTCTGTGCTATTATACCGTTCAGCCTCGGGGAATTCTGTGTTTTCTTAAATAATTGTTTGCGCATCGGAAATCAAATGCAAAGCTGGAATCGAGCACCGGTTGAAATGTGGTACTGAAGGTACTGAATGTGGTTGATGTTGAAGGTAGAAATAGAATTCAAATACCAGAGCTAACTTCAAATGCCACTTGCCCTTGGCCGCAAATAGGTAAAGGTTGGTAGGTGTTGATGAAATTAAGACTTTGTCGTTGGCGTCGTCGTCGTCGCACTTTGTTCTGAAAATAGTCGCCTCATAAATTCGTTGATAGCCAACGCAGCGAGTAGAGTTACACCTACCATTGAATGAGGAGGGCATCGCTTTATTCCACTGCATCTATTTTGAGATTTTCTGCTCTGATTCCACACTTTGTTGAGGCATAAAGCAATATGCAGTTTATTTTTGCACTTGTGCTTATATTTGTAACACTGAATTAAGTAAACCATAATATTTTTTTAGGCGCACTTTGTAACGCACAAAACTTCAATTGTGACGTATGTTTGCTATAATTATGGTTTTGTGGCTTCTGGAAGGCATATCTTCCAATGCCGCCTTTGTTCTTTTTAATTTAAAAAAAAACGATAATATTCAGCTTGTATCACACCTTTCTAAAACCATACTAGGTACAAAAAATAACAGTGAATCCAAGCTTTGTGAATGCATGAATGAAAAAGACTTTGTCCGAACTTTTCAATGTTGAGACTGTTGCGAGGGAATCGGAATATCGAATAAAACGCGGCGAATTAATTAAAGTAAAAGCGGACTGTATTATTTTGATTTTGATAAAAGAAAACGTGTTTGTTCTTGAATGATCGGCAGTTGAATGTTCTCGAAACGTCGTTGATATTCGTCAATGTTGGTAGCACCGAGCGATGAGGAATGTGACAGCTGGTTATGCGGGTAGTGTGAACGCGCACCAACAGAATAGGGATGGACTCCACGCGAACATCAACCCGGCCCTTGAGGCGGATGCCTCAATCCAATGGAAGTGGAACTAGCTTGTGAACCGCTCGTTGATATTTCTTCTGTCCACGACGTACGGTAACGGTGCGTACGATTCCTAGCAAGCTCCCATGCCGTAGGCGATGTATTCTCGTTCTTGATTACGACCAGACGTTCCGGATCTAGATTCTGCTGAATTGCTTGCCACTTGTTCCGAGGTTGAAGTGTGGCAATGTATTCATCCCTCCATCGTGCCCATATATCATCTACGTAGCGCTGGATGCGTTGTCATCTGTTCAGACAGCCTTCCTTGATGTGGCGAACATCTGGTTCCGGTAGCAGACTGAGCGGCTGGTTGATGATGAAGTGCCCTGGTGTAAGGGCTTCGCAAGAGTCCGTCGATGTGGAAAGCTGGCACAAGGGACGCGAATTCAAACACGCCTCGATTTGCGATAAGATGGTCGAAAGGCTCTCGTACGTCAGCGTCGTGTTTCCGAGTACAGCTCGGAGATGCTTTTTCATGCTCTTCACCGCCGCCTCCCGGGCAGATGGAGTGATGAACGTCCATTTCACCTTCAGATCCGAAAGGTACTGACTCACAGCTTGGTTGAACTCAGGCGATTGCAGGTGTTCTCGGATGCTTCGATCTGCACCCACGACGTTGGTTCCGTGGTCAGACCAGATTTCGCTGCAAAGTCCACGACGATCACAGAAGCGCTTGAGAGCAGCCAAGAAGGCACTTGTGGACAGATCTGAAACTGCTTCTAGATGTACTGCCTTCGTTGCAAGGCAAACAAAGACTGCCACGTAGCCCTTTGTGTACATAGCTGTTCTTAGGTTGGAAGTTCGGAGGAGGATCGGGCCAGCGTAGTCCACAGCACAATGCACGAACGGGCGAGCCGGAGACGTCCGGACTGAAGGCAAGCTTCCCATTAGTTGTGTTGCAGTTTTCGCTTTCATTCGACAGCAGCGCGTGCAGCTCTCCACAAAACCACGTACCACTGTTTGGCAGCCAACGATCCAATATCTCTGGTTGAGTGTTGCGATCATCAGAGTTGGCTCTGCGTGCAAATTTCGAAGGTGTACTTCTGACACAAGCAGCTTAGTGTACCGGTGCTCCTTCGGTATAATAACTGGATGGCGTACGTCATACGGTTGGTTGGAATTATGGAGACGGCCACCAACTCGCAGAGTTCCATCAGCATCGATGAAGGGAAACAGAGTTTTTAATTTACTATTGCCTGGAAGCGAAGTGTTCTTGACCAAACAATCAATATCCTTCTGAAAATAGTCGTGTTGAGCTGCTCGCGCCAGTTGCAAGCATGCATCGTTGATTTCCTTTGGGGTGAGCAGTTCCTTCAGCCAGGCTGCATCGTTTCGTCAAGCCAGGCCATTATGGCGCAGACGGTTGATCCAACACAAAATACGTCGAAAGTGAGCCAGATCAGAGTAACGATTGAGTAACAAAGTAAGTGTTTCGTGGCCACCTCTAGGTCATGCCGTTACTCTAGTAACTCGATGTCTTCAATCGGCCCTACTGATGACGATGGCCATTTATCTTCTGTTTCAGAGAGCCAGGTGGGGCCCTTCCACCATAATGGATATACCAAAAGTTCCGAAGGTGTGATGCCTCGTGAGGCACAGTCGGCCGGGTTATCTGCTGATGACACATAACGCCAGTGCTTCCTGAGCAGATGTTGCAAGATCTTGGAGGTGCGATTGGCCACGAACGTTTTCCACTTTCTTGGCGATGAAGCACAATCTCCGAATCGCTCCACGCAAATAATTCCACCTCCAAATGTGAGAACGAATCCATCACCTTGATCATCAAGTCGACGGGTAGTTCGGCTGCTAGTAGCTCCAGGCGTGGTAGTGAAATTTGAAGGATGGGAGCCACCCTGGTCTTAGCCACCACCAAATTAGTTACAATTCTTCCTTCTTGGTTCACAGAGTGTGCGTAGACGACAGCAGCGTACGCTGCTTCGGATGCGTCCGCGAATCCATGAAGTTGGAGTTTGCCTTGATAGTGCGGAATCCATCTCTTGATCAGAATCCTCTCGATCTGGTGCAGCGTTTCCTTTAATTCGATCCACTCTCCTAGAATGAAGGCTGGAAGTGGATCGTCCCAACTCAAGTCATAGAGCCACAAATGTTGGAACAATATTTTCATTCGAATGATTACCGGAGCAATCCAGCCGAAAGGGTCGAAGAACTTTGATGAGTCGGACAGCAATTGACGTTTGGTATTCACGCTGTCGATGTCGAAGGTGAGCTTGAAACTGAATACGTCCTCTTGAGGTGTCCATCTGATTCCCAGTGCCTTAACCGAATCATCTTCAGTTTGTGTTAGCGAAATGGGTCATTTTGAATGGTGTCGCACTCCAATAGCTGCGATTCATTCGTGCTCCATTTTTGCAGAGAAAAGCCAGCGCTTCCAAGTACATCGGTGATTTCGTTAAGGAGAAATTTCGCTTCCTCGGTGGAATCTGCCCCCGAGAGCAGGTCATCCACATACAAGTTTTTGGGAATCCGCTCAGCTGCTAGTGGGTGTTTTGTTATTGTCTTCAGCGACCTGCTGCAAGGCCGCCACAGCTTGATACGCCGCGCTCGCCGTACCGTAAGTAACGGTCAATAAGCGATAGTGGCCCAGAGGTTGGTCCGGACTATTTCGCCCTACTACTCGTTGGAAATCGGCATCTTCCAAGGCAACGAGAATTTGCCGATACATTTTCACGATGTCAGCGATAAAGGCGATAATGTACGTGCGCCAGCGAAGGTAAACAGTAAAGAGAGACTCGACCACATTTGGGCCCACTAGCAGGCGGTCATGCAGTGAAACTCCGGAAGCACTCTTGCTCGAGGCGTCGAACACGACACGTATTTTCTTCGCCGTATTTTCGTCTTTCCACCCTGCGTGATGCGGAAGATAGAAAGATTTTTCCGATGCGACCGCCACTTCGTCTGGTGGTATTTTCTCCATGTGGCCAAGCGCCTCATACTCAGTGTTGCTGTAGGTCTTGATCGATGCTGAACTTCCGCTCCATGGACTTGACCGCCGGATGGCAGCAGTTATCGATTCACCTAGTTTTGGCTTGGTACAGTCGAAATATGTATCGCCCTGATTCAGTCTGGGACAGGGTGGAGTGGAAATGCTCAACAGCACGTTGCTCATCCGGAGTAAACTGTTTGGTTTTAGGCACCTCCTCGACTTCCCAGAATTTCCGTAGAGTTTGGTCCAAGTTGATTGATGTCGGTAGACCGAGTATCGCACGACCCTCGGTGGAATGCGATGCGTTGAAGTGGCCAACAACCAGGTAGCCGAAGACGGAGTTTTGTGCAATGGGTATGCCACGACCGTCGTATAGCTTGCCCGGTTCTAGAATAGAAAAGAAGGCTTCGATTCCTAACAAAATTTTAATCTTACCGCGCTCATTGTAGCCTGGATCTGCTAGAGGTGCCTTGGCTAAGGCATCAGCATCGACGTCAAACTTTTGACACGGTTGATACGGAACCAACTGGTTCAGGATTAATGCATCCACCACGATGACGACACGGTCGTCGAATCGCGATGCTATCTGTAGCGTGACTGCTCCCGTTGTCTTGCTGGGTCTCCCATCGGTGATACCACTGACGAGAATGCTGGCATTTCGCCTTTCCAGGCCAAGGCGTTCGAAGCTTGCTTGCTGATCAACGAATTCATACAGGCAGAGTCCGCCATTGCCCGTACTTCATACAAGACCTTGTTCCTTCCCAACACCTTCACAACAGCCGTAGGCAGCAAACTTAGGAAGTTCACTGAACAGCTGGTTTTGAAATCCGCGACATACGATGCCACCGAATCCGCTTCTTTCCGCTGTAGTTTGATGCTGCTTCGCGGCTGCTGATTCTTCTCGGAGCTGGCCGGAACTAGAGGCAAAGCTGATTCCGCTTGTGCAGAGCAATGAATGCACACTACGGTTGAGGTGCAATTCTTCACAATGTGAGTTGCTTTGAGGCAATTAAAGCAGAACTTAGCTTGCTTGGTGAATTCTCGAAATTCTTAATCATTTAACGGCATCCCTTTGAAGCCGGGGCACTGGTATATGGTGTGAAGCTCTGAGCATTGCGGGCAGGATTGCTGGGTACTTGCGTGAAAGCTTTGGATGATTTTGCTTGACGAAGCGGTCTTTGTGTGTTGGTCCATATGCCGGTTTTGCTCCTTCATAATCGTGATGTCAGTTCCCTTCTTGGAGAAGGATGCGCAGGTTTCCGAGGCATCGCATCTTCGCTCGAGGAACGTGACGAAATCCTGGAAGCTAGGATACTCCACATCGACTAGCTTTTGTGCCCACAACGAACGGGTTTCACGGTCAAGTTTCTCCAACAGCAAATGTATCAACCACGGGTCACGAGATTCGTACGGTTCGCCAAGAGCCTTGAGCTGTCGTACAATTTCATCCAAGGTCGATGCAATTTTACGGAATCCCACGAGTGTCGGTGCACTAACTGGCAGCTGGTCTACAAATTCCTGCACAAGTTCCGCGACAGTATACTTCTTCTTATCGAAGAACTCATTCAGTTTGTTCCAAACTTCTGCGTAATTGGCATCAGTGATAGTGAACGCACTAACCAACTTCTTGGCTTCTCCGTCCAGATGTGAGAGCAGGTACTGCAGCTTCACGGAATCCATTATGTTTCTCGAATGAATGCAGCTTTCGAACAGGTCTTGCTTTTGGTCGCCGTTGAAAACTGGTAGCGTGAAAGTTGGCAAGCGCACCTCGAGCGGAACTTGGCCTCCGGACGCTTGAGCAACAGCGATCGGACTGAAAATGCTCACGGAACCAACCTGGCCTGCCAACTGCGACACATTATTCGAGGCTGCAGCCTGTGACGTCATTAGCAATCGTTGTGACTCGATCAGCAACATGATTGCACCCTTCAGATCACACGATGGTTCGACATTGTTGCTTCGCTGCTTATTTGGGGGTTATGTTCGCCGAGTAGCTTGATGTAGCGTCCTTTCACAGCGTAATACATTTCCTCGAATTCCAAATGATGATTGAAAATCGAGCTGACTTCTTCGAGTGCTTGATACTGCTCTTCCACTTCCGATTGCACTTTGTCGAACTGATCAAAGAGATCTGTAAGTTTGTTCAAGTGCTCCTGGATCTCGCCGGCAAGAGGCTGTCTTCTTTCTACCGCATTCGCATTATTCTGCTCCCATTTCATACGCTCGAAAAGCACATCGCGACGTTTTCGAATTGCTTCCATAGCGAGTCGTAAATATCCGGCGACGAAGGTCCAAAATGTTGCGAGGGAATCGGAATATCGAATAAAACGCGGCGAATTAATAAAAGTGAAAGCGGACTGTATTATTTTGATTTTGATAAAAGAAAACGTGTTTGTTCTTGAATGATCGACGTGTTTGTTCTTGAATGTTCTCGAAACATCGTTGATATTCGTCAATGTTGGTAGCACCGGGCGATGAGGAATGTGACAGCTGGTTATGCGAGTAGTGTGAACGCGCACCAACAGAATAGGGATGGACTTCACGCGAATAGAGACAATAAATAATGAATCTTTATAATTTTTGAATGCTCTACACAATATTGATAATTTGCAAAGAAGTAGAATTTGCAATTTGGAATTTAGATTTTGGAATTTGGAATTTGGTATTTGGAATTATAGAAATCCAACATTTTATCGATTTCTTGGGGCTCGGCTTCGGAAGGCAACAAAAATGCATTATTTGATGGAACGGCATTTTTTATCTTAATATTATTTCCATGGTTATCGTAGCGCAAACAAGTCTCTTCAAAATAAACCTGCAGAACATTAATTAAAGCATATTACATCACTGTTATGACAATGAATTATCTGTTAAAATAACTAATATTTGCAATTTACACTATGGATATGCGAGCTCCGTTTAGTTTCGGTTGTCTCAGAATCCAGCCATTCGGATCTTGTAATATTATCACTGGGACAACGCAAAAATCTCAATCCCGGATAGTTCTTGCTGCTTCGGCCACATTTAACGCATGTGACAGCCTACGACCAGATTCTAAAAGCAATACGAGCGAAACCGAACTGATTTTGGATATTTTTCGACCGCATGAAGTTTTACAACGGTAGCATATATACACTTGACAAACGCCAAACAAAAACTACTGATTTACGCAACAATTTTCTTGATTATGATAGTGTGTATGTGTAGTATTTGTTTCTCTCGCCTACGCAGTGACGTCAAGTGCTCATGCTCAGAACCACATTGGTCACTTCCGGAGATGTAGCTACGGGGAAATTGATAATTTTTTACTTGGACCAAAACATATCACGTGAAACCTCAAATCACATCAAAATTAAAAACAAGCGTGCCACCACAGAGAACAGACATCCGAACTGGAATATAATTTAAAAAAAAAAAAATGGTGTAAGGATTCAAATTAAAACTCGTTTAAACACTATTGCCATCTCTCGGGCTGTTGCCACTTGCGATTTGATCACGGCGGCCTTTTTTATTTATTTCTCGCACCTTTATTGCTTCACGCACGACCAATGAATCTTACCCATATTTTAGTAAAGCTGACTGATAATTTTATATAAAATGTTCCTCATTTGTTTGGCAAAAAACTAAATTCCCTTTTCAGAGAAAAATAGTGAACGATCATGAAAATTGACCTTACTTTATTCTGGCTTGATAGAAACAGTCTTCTAGACAAAATGAGGTATAATTTACTCATCCACTTGTTTGAGATTTTGAGTGAACAGCACCCGAAATGAGTACGATTTGTTAACCGTGCCTGGAGCTAAGAAGAACTGAGCTGTCAAAACTTTTCGGTTGATGACGAAAATTTCGTGCTCACAAATTGCAGTCAATCAATTTCGCGGCTATTCTGAAAACATAGCGATCACGAGGTTTTGTATTTTGCAATGGAAGTGAGGCTTCTCAGACTCAGAGACCCAGAGAAAAATTATAATATCGTGAATGAAAACCGAGGACGCAACGTTGCGATTGTAGCAGCTTTTTAATATATTTGAATGCCGGTTTCAACTGAGAGTAGTAATTGAGAGATGAATCTTGCCTAACACTGAGGAGTCCATTATAAATTGAGGATGCACCTTGGGTCTCAAATTGAGATGTGTTGGTGGGAGTGTATATCGCGCATTCATCAGTTGAACACAACTGGTATGCATTTGCAACAAAACTGGATAAAACATTCCCATTGGAATTCACGGAAGGGTAAATCGTGACCACATTTTCCATGTGCACATCACATGTTGTAATTGATTCTCTGAAATTGAAAGGTTCTTGAAAACAAAATCCAATATTTCCTTCCCCAATACATTTTGCAGGCTAAGTAAAAACGGTGGATTTTTCAGCTTGGCGCTCATGTCTCATTTGCGGATTTGAAGTTGTTTCCAGCCTTTCCCTGAAATCAGAATCATGCCCAATGAAACCTATTTCTGACAGATCTTATTGCAGTACAGTTTTACACTTAGCTCGTAAATACACCTCCGAGGGTTGTTGTTTCGATCGGGCTGTCTACTTAGACACTGATTTAATTTTTATGAATACCAGCATGATTGACTGTACTTTAACCGCAGGCTTCTGGAGAGAAATGTTCAGAACATAATTTCTTTTCCGCAAAGGCTTGAATAGCATGGACACAATTTTCTGCAGTTCGGGCGACTCACAGCCAATTATAATGATTATGAAATGGCAGTTGAATTTCTTACACACTTATTAAGTTTGACTTGGATGTCTGTTCTTTGTGGTGGTACTGTTGGCATCAAGTCCGCAAAACCGCAATAATAAAACAAAATAAAATACGTAAGAAAGATCTGATTTCACTACAGGTGGATGGGTTCAGATTTTTGAATTCTCATGTTATGTGAAGTGTGTATATTTATAGTGACTTCCTAGCATACCCGGGATATGTCCAGGCCTAAATTATGTTTTTCCATTTAGTGTATGATGTATGATGTATGATATGTACTACCACCCATTGTAGCACGGAAACTAAGTCCGACAGCAGTGAGCTCTCCTCGCTGTTAGACTTGATCAAGCTTTAATAACCACTGATTATCCTAATCATGCCATTGTATGAAGGGCCAAAAGGGGTTGGGTGGATCGATAGGCAACATCACCTATACGTATCCACAGGGATATAAAGAATCTCCTTCCAACAACAAGATTGAACAATTGGTCAAAAGAGCAAGCTATCTAACATGAGGATGCCCCAATGGGCGGGGAGAAGAGCCCGCCCTCTATTCACAAACTGTTAGCAATGGGGAGTTGGCATTTCCACTCTCCCCATCCAGAGTGCTTCAATCGGGTGCCCTGATGGTCCCTCCCATTCCCATGAAATATTTATATAATAGTGTATATATTTATGTAAATGAAAAATACTGCAATCATTCGGTATCTATTATTCATGATCTCTTTCGGTGGATCCTAAAATATAAGAAATATTGTAAAGTGTTAAAGTGGAGAGTTCTGTGTTTTCGCGCTTAAGAATGTTTCCGTTCGTTTTCAGCGATAGCAGCAATTTCCCAAAATCTTGATTTGAGGTATCCTAAAAAAGTTTGTTAAATTTTACAAAAATTACATTTATACATTTTAATCTACTGTTGACATGGTCACTATTTGCTGCTTGGTGTTGATTTTTATTACAGCAATACGCTTTTATTTTTGCTGGCTTAAAAATTATTGCTCCTGTGTAAGGAAAACAGAGATGTTTTTTTTGACAGGGAGTTAAAGACAAATGGACGTTAAACAGCAAAAAGCAATTTTTATATCATCTATGAAGTAAAAACAATAAAACAATATCATCAAATAGAATGGTATTGTGAGTTATGATACGGTACTGACAAAAATAGAACTTGTAACATCAGACACAATCCGAATGGCAAACAGCACAGATTTGGAAAAGGTCTATTTGCAAACTGGAATTGAAAAATACATTAGGTAATAAGTGCAAAATTATTAAAAAAAAAATATGTTAAAATATAAATCCTGAAAACAACAGTAATGATCAAAATGATAATGATGATGATAAAGAAGATTGATAATGTTTATGAATAAACAATGTCCTATGTGATAATATATAAAGTCAAGGGATATTAAAATATAAACTGAAAATTACATCTGTGCCGACTGCTGTTTTGTTGCAATTGTAGACAAACTCCCAGAAAACTTAGACAATGTATGACATGAGAAAAAAAATGAATTTTAAATTTTAAATTATTTTATAATACCTGATGACCTGGAAGACCTGAAAGATATGAGAATGGAAAATTATGATATGATTTACCGGTCGCACCCCCTCACTTCGCTATTGTCGGATTGACAACATTGCCCAGGCTACGCCAACCAGCGTCTCCATGTTTCAGCTGGCAGTCTTTTGTGATCATATGACTCGTGGAGGCGTGAGGTAGGAACTTGTGAGGACCGGAGGTCGGTCGCACCCTCCTGCCAAGTTGTCAACTCACCATTTGAAGCCCATTATGTTTTTCCATTTAGTGACAGTTAAATCCAATTTTGATGACCGATACCAAAACAATTTAACATTAACTTTTACATTAACAAACTATAAGACTTTAATACCTTTCGTTTGATGAATATTGCGTCCAATTCTCAAATTCCTGAAATCCATGTCTTCCGAAACTTTATCCAACCATATGTCCGAAACTGTCGCAAGACCTTTTAATAAGGTTCTAGCGAACTGTTTTATTTTTTATTTGGCATTTTTGGTGTCCGTGTTTAGTTCAGTGAAATTGTTACCAAGATGGTCGACATAGTTCCTTAAATCCAAGTTTTCATGAATGTTGTCCTACCATATCTCCAGAACGGATTAACTGTTTCTAGAAATATTAAATAGGCTCTATGGAACCATAGAAGTGTTCAATTGATAGTGATTGCGTCTAATTCTGCCAACTGGTTACCAAGATATATGACTTAGTTCTTAAAGTTAAAGTTCTTCTTTTCTTAACTTATTTCGGCCATATCTCCAAAAACAGGAAAATAATTCGAAAAAAATTGAAAAAGTTTGATTTGACTATAAAACCTTTCATTTGGTGGTCATTGCACCCTAATCGAACCGGTTGTAACTGAGAAATTGCGGTTGGTTCCCAAAATCTGCAAAATCTGAGTATCTCTAATATCTCCAGAACCGAATATCGGAATGAAAAAATAAATCAATAGCGTTCAATGAGACCATGATACCTCTAATTGACCGCTCGATTTGGTTGATTGGTTGCTGAGAAACATGATTCAATTCACTAGCGGTGTTCATTATAGTTTCCACTGTATTTTTCAGCTATAAAAAGTTACGATATCTACTCAACCATCATTGGAAAGTCATCAAACCATATGAGATAATTCGCAGGGTTGTAACAAGAAATCTTAAAATAAATCTACGCAAGTTCAAAATCAAATCCTCACCAATTCCGCGCCAAATCTCCGCCTTAAAATCAAATCCACACACAAACATTCGTAGACTGGCCAAGCATCAAATATATAGAGTGGAACAGCTGTATCAGATGAAGAACCTATTTCAAACACGGTTTGAGAAATAACATGCAACGCTCATTTTTGACAGTACGATGCTTACTATAATGAAAGTAAATTTTTGATTAGTTTTCTTTAGAAAAACCCCACGATATGAACAGGGTTTTGAAAGAGGCTGAAACCATTCACATCAAATCTTGTAGTCATTTTAATAGTAATGTATATCACAAATAGTTATCAACTCTAATCCTATTTTAAATATGAAAACACATTCATATACCTATATGATGGTACTTTTACCTCAGGTATCCCAAGTAACATTTAAAGTTTTATGAATTCCTTCAAGGGTGTTATTAAACGACACCCATAAAACCCTGGTCAAGGCATATTTGGCTTGATTGTTTCCCTCAAAACCAAATGAAGTCTAGAATGTACTTAGTTGGCCCACCTTAAGGGGCAGTTCTAGATCGAATAAAATGGATTTTATTATGACAAAATTAAAATCAGCTTGAAAACCATAGAAAAACTACAACAAAAGCAATTTGACATCTACAAAAGCCTCTTTCGTGCCACTTCCACTAGAAGCTTGCCGAAACCACGCACAACATTTTTATTCATATTATAAGCGTATTCGAGAAAATATCAAATGCATACCTAAATTTCATCTTGATAACTGGCCTTGGTATTATAAAGCATTCCGAGCACAACCGAATAACTCGATAACTGGTCTTGGTATTTATGAGCTCAGATTAAGAGGTAAAATACCTGAGGATAATACTAGAAAATAGTTCCCACAATGTTATGCGAATACCAAATTGAGGTAAGACAATACCAAAATAGTACCTCTCAGGTATTCTCAGGAATCCGAAACAACAAGTTTTGGTATTCGAGAGATATTTTGCTAGCAATTCTTAGATATTTTGCTTTGGTATTTTACCTCTTAATCTGAGCTCTTAAATACCAAGGCTAGTTATCAAGATCAAAATTAGGTATTCACATGCTATTTTCTCCTGCTCGGGTCGGAAAGAAGTAAAATACCTAAGAATAGAAAAAAAATCTCGATTAACTGTACTTGTTATTTGGGATACCTAGGAATACCTGAGAGGTAATATTTTGGCCAAACCTCAATTTGGTATTCCCAAAACATTGTGGGAACAATTTTCTAGTATTATCGTCAGGTATTTTACGTCTTATGCAGCGCTTTTCAATACCAAGGCTAGTTATCAAGTTATTTGTTTCTCCTTGAGTGCTTGAGTTTTGACAAAAATAACTTTGATTAATCTTCCTCGGATATTAAAAAAAAACTGACACATAAGACATTACGGATTTTGGTAAAATTTTACAGATATCTGTAAAAAAAATTACAGGATTTCGGTAAAATTTTAACGAAATCCGTAAAATCGGATTAACGAACGTTCAGCTGTTGAAAATTTGGTAAAACTTTACAGATTTCTGTAACATAATCTGACTGTGTAGGCCCATTTTTTATCCCCACTTGAAAAGTTATGGTCTCAAAAATGCATTTGTGATAAAAAATACCTTTTCCAGTAACATTGGGCATCGGAAATCTTCTACAAAGGGAAGGAGGTTTTGATTTCGATGTGTGAACAAAATTATATACAAATCATTGCAGACTACACAAAAAAAAAAAATCAATTTTAACAAGCGCTGAAAATTTTCCCTTGTTTAATTCTAAGCCAAATGAGGCGTAAACAACGAAATTGTTTGCAATCTTTCATACAAAAAGCTAGATTCAGGCGTTATCTGGCTTAAATTTACATGAAATATCCCATTATTTTCAGCCAAATCTAGCATTCCCTTTATGTGCATTCGATAACGCAGAAAATTACATGTTTTTTTATCTGTGTAGTTGTAGAGAGTTTTCGTCTCGGACAAAGTTTTTCAATGTGTTACTTGTCGCAAGATTTGTCATCTTTTGATATTATAATACTAATTCCAGATCATGACGCAGAGATGGCGCTGCAGTCTATCTTTGCCAAAAAAAGGGCTAGAGAGTTGCCGTCTTTGGCAAAGTTTCTCAGAATGTCATTTGTCATCTAGTGAGATTATCACATTACTTCCATATCTTCAACTAGAAATGAAAAAATATATAGTATTTTCCTTTTAATTCCAACTACCTCTATTGCTTATCTTGACAGATACGCGTATTTCGTCAACAATGTACAGACTTCTTCAATGTCGTGTACTAATCAATCGAGTGATTTCTAGGATTCCTTATCTTGCCACAGAGATGGCGGATTGGCAAAGATAAGCTGCAGCTCCATCTCTGTGGTATTATCTGGAACTAATGTGATTATTGAAAATGTTTTCATTTTACATTCATTACAACTTTGCTGAAGACGACATTTGGAACTTATCTGATAATGTGAAGTAACTATATACATTATACTTTCTCAACCACTTTCTCAAAGACAGCAACTCTCTGAAGCTTCATATGGCAAAGATAGACTGCAGCGCTATCGCTTCAGCACGATTTGGAACGAATATGATAATATCAAAAGACGATTCGTTACACACGCCATTTATCTACAATGTTTTTTTTTTATACATTTCTGTTAACGAAGCCAAACTGAAACTTCCTTCACTTTGCAGCAGATTTCTGGGAGCACAATGCTAAAATGTAGGAATTCAACAAAGGGTTCAACTGCAGGTCAATATTGACTCTAATTTTACCTTTTTTTGTACAACCACCTGAAACTATTATAAAAAAATATTTTCATGCAAAATTAAAGAATTCCGTGATATATTTAAAGTCATGAACTTTCGGCACGATTGGTTTACAAATAAAAAAAAAGCGTACATTGAAGTTGCGCCATGGGTCATAAACTTAAGTGCCAGTGTATTTTCTAAAAAACAAATAAAAGTGTAATTTTTCGTTGAAGATATGTTTTTAAGAAACTCGGAGGATTCAAATATCAACACTTCATTTGATCACTTTTTCCATTCCTTGTAGCACTTTTCATACGCCTCTTTTGGTATCTCTTTAAACTCCTTCTTCGAATTCTCTTTTATGACTTCAATCGTCTGAAAATGATTACCACAAAGCGGCAATTTGAGTTTGGTGGAGAGGATATAGTCACATGGTGCCATATCAGGCACTTGAGGAACGATGTTAACGTTGTTTTTGGTCAAATAATCGGGAACGAAACGGGATGTGTGAGCTGGTGCATTATCGTGATGCAAAAATCATGACTTGTTGTCCCACAATTCTTATCTTTTGAGACGAATGTTCTCACGCAAGACCTTTCGAAACGAACTCCGAGTGCACCATACCCGAGCAGGAGACAACAACATTTGAATACCTAATTTTGATCTTGATAACTGGCCTTGGTATTAAAGAGCTTAGATTAAGAGGTAAAATAGTAAAAATGCAATGAGCGGATCCATTTGATATGTTGAGTTCATTAGCTTTTTCTCTCTCGGTCACACGGCGATTTTGCAGCACAATTTTCTTCACTTCTTCGATATTTTCTTCGTTTATTGATGTTGCTGGGCAACGATCATGAGGCAGATTTTCAACTGATGTACGACCCTCTTTGAACGACTTTTACCATGATGAATCCTAGAGGGTTTGAGCTGTTTAGTGGAATACCTGTAACTAGAAATTAGAAGAAGAATTAGTATCTTCAATTTAATTCCAACTACCTTTGCTTATCTTCGACAGATAACGTATTTCGTCTACAATGTGCAGACTTCTTCAGTGTCTCGTACTAATAACTCAACTAAGTCGAGTTATTAGTACGAGACACTAATTGCCTGACATTGTGACGATACGCGTATCTGTCGAAGATAAGCAAAGGTAGTTGGAATTAAATGGAAGATACTAATTCTTCTTCTAATTTCTAGAGACTTTTACCAATCAAACACACATGCACGCGATAGAGCAGATTCCCCATAGGCTTTCTGTAACATTTTCAACGCATCCGAAGCACTTTTTCCGTTGGAATAACAAAATTCAAATTATTTTTTTCGTTTGCACAACGTTTGATTCCATAGTAAAATTCGAAAGGAGGAGTTTATCATTGAATTGTTAAACGGTTTTATGAGGGAATAGAGTTCTTCGTCAACTATTATTCTAAACTAGACTGATTGAGATTTCCTTCCTGCTAGAAAAGGTTATAAAAACAGCCTAAAGTGATATAATTAACCAAACATCTTTTGCATAATTGAAAGCTGCTTTTAAACAAAATAGCCATAATAAAACCCTTAGAAATTTTAACAAAGACCAAAATTCAGCAAGATTGTTACTTGGGATTCAAGTATACATTCCAACGGGTATACACAAAGTTTCCAATACTGGGTACCAAAAATTTATTTTATCAATTTATCCTATTGCCCTGATGTTGAAGAGATCCCTGCATGTACATTGCTGATGGAAAATCACGAGTTTGTATTGAATAGGAGAACTTAAAAAGAATAAGTTTAAAGATCTTTATTTATTTCACTGCAGATTTTTAGGTTAAAATTAATGGCAAAATCAGAGTTTGCCAGCGAACACATGTATTTATTTCAAAAGAATTAATGTGTTGAAATGCTACCCAAAATAGCTTCTTCAGATTTTTTTTTTGTTTAAAACTTCTCCATGCAGCTGAAATCATGAAAATGCGCATTAAGATGTTTAGTTTGTGTCCCGGATGAGCACCTTACCTTGTGCCACAAATTGAAAGAGAATGTTGATCGTTTTTTTTTTTGGCATTTTTGCTTCAAACAGGTAATGCGGGCATTCCTTTGAATCAAACCAGACCCCAAGGTATTTGAAAGATACCGATTCAGTAATGTTTCCGCCCAAAAGATTAAGCTGCAATTGAGCTGGATACCGCGTTCGAGTAAACACTACCAGTTATGTTTTCAATGGTGAGAATTCGGTCCCTACATTCCTAGTTCAAGAAGATAGGTAATTTTGCAGTGGTCCTTGCAAGTTTACTACATGTGATCCTTGTAAGGAAACCACACTGTCGTCAGCAAGTTGTCGAAGCGTGCATTTTTCCTCCAACCAATTGTCAATATCTTGACGTAAAAGTTATAAAGAAGAATACTTAGGCATGAGCCTTGGGGCAGGCCCATGTAACTAGCTCTGGAAGTTGTCAATATCATTTTCTTCTCTGACAGCAAATTTGCAAAAAAATATTTAAAATTCCGGGCAGTCCACCTCTTTGTAGATTATCTGACAGGATTTCAATGGAAACTGAATCAAAAGCCCCCTTAATGTCCAGGAATAATGAAGCCAATTGCTCCTTGCGTGTAAAGGCCAGTTGAATATCTGATGAAAGCAGCGCTAGACAATTATTTGTTCCTTTGCTCTTACGGAACCCAAACTGTGTATTTGATAGCAACAATTTTCTAATGCGGGGGGCGACTCCAGCGTAGAAGTTAACATCTATACCTCTTAAGACAACGTCACGAGTTCAAATCTCATCCCGGACAAGTAACGAAAATACCCAAAAGGTATTTGAGTGATAACGACGGAAGATGAGCTAGCCCAAGAATGAAAATCTAGATAATATAGGAGTAAACAGAAAAGTGTAAATACGTAGTCTTCGATCGGTTAACGCAAGAGAGAAATAAATTTATGACAGAAACAACGAAATATCGTCTCCGTAAAGCTAGCACGAATGAGTCTTCCAAACAAACAAACTGGAAAAAAAACACTTTGTTTAAAGAAGAAACAGATGCAGCATGATTTGTTTCCACCAGTTTCCCCAGCAACTCACCGGCAACGTAATAAAGTCATAATGCATCTCATAAACTTTGCCGAGGTAAGTCGCCATGACAATGGTACCTCTCCACCTGAAAGATCAGCTCTCGTCGAATCAGGATAAGTCCCAACGTTCAATGGCCATCAAGAAATGAAAAGTATTATGACATGCTTCCTAGTCGGAAAGGGTGAGGGAAAGTGTGTCATAAAAATCTCATCCCCTGGAAGACTCAACTTCTTCAAACGTGTTGCCTACCAACCAACAGACCAACCGAAGCATCGAGACTAGCGACATCGCACACTGCAAGGAGCAACTTTACTCAGGGAACTTAATTACTGGAAATACTCAAAGGCCCCGTTCTTCATTGTGCACTCGGCCGACTTCCCTTCGAGCCAGCCAGGTGTGGGTGGAAAAAGTTTATAATACTCATAATTGAATGTGTTCAATTCATTTTCTACCCTTCACCAGAACGGCTGAAAGGCGCATTGTCTTGAAGTTTTACCGCTTTTCGATACCTCCTGACTCGTTGATATTAATAATTGATTGCCCTTCCGGTTGGAGCGATTCGGCAAGGTTTGGTTATGATGCAATATTGGAAGTATCGCAAATTGTTTTTATACAAAAATTTGAGTTGACTCAACTCTAACCGAACGCCGCACAGTGATTCCATTCTATACAAAAGCCAGAAAAAATGCGGAAAAAAAACGGACTTAACATAGCTATATTATTTGATTCCAAGCAATTTTGAGCAGCTAATTTCAAATATGCTATGTATATTGTTGTGTTATGCCACACAAATGAGATATGACCACTCTATGGTACTCCGGAATATCCGGAACATCCGGTAACATGGTAAATTCACTAGTCTCGTTCAAAAGCAGTTTACGATTTTTTTCAAAACCATTTGAGGTCGGTAGGTATCACTTTTATAGGGCCAAGAACTCCCTGCAAAAGGCTCAGAAACCGGAGACTTCTCGAGCTGAGCTGAGTTGCGGCTATGCCCGCTTTGTGTGGATTGCCGCTATGTATAAACAAAATGTATGTACAATAGTACAAAACAAAAGGTCCTGAATTTGATTTAGTTGGAAGTAGTCTGATCCCTGCTGAGAATACTCACTTATTTGACCACACACTTTCTACGAACGTCAATTTAGTAATGACCGATGGCGGTCAAACTTTCTATATTGTTTCAAATTCAAATTTCCTACTAGCTAATACAATTAATTCTACAGCCTATTTGCGAGAAGTTATGACCACTTGAGGACCTTTATAAAACCTATTGGCTGCCATCAAAACCAGAATAGGGCCAAATGGCCACAGCTGTCAAACTTCACGGTGATATCGTGGTTGGTTTTTGTTGTTCTTCTTTGTTCGATTTTCTGCTCTTCTGATTCATTTAGCAGAACATAATATCTAAGGAAAGTTTTGTTTGATAGCAAAATATCCAAAACAAATAGAGTTTTTTCACAGCGTATAATCCTTCAAATCGTATGCACATTTAAATTTATGGTGAAAATTGGAACGATAAGAGCCGAAAATAAATGCGCCTCGGAGATTATGCATGTTTACATCAACTAAAACAAAATTGAAAGAAATATATTCGTTAAATTAATAATGAATTTCCTGAAAATATATGGAATAAAATAGGGAGATCTAAAAGAATGCCAAAATTGGTCTCTGATCTGCAGTTCATTGGCATTACAGCTAAGATTTGGTGTATTTATTTGTCCACATTTCAATTATTTCATATATGTATTACAATATGGCGATTGGAAGAAATAACAGTTTTGCCATAAAGCCAATTTATCTACACAATGGCTACTATAAAACTATTTTGTCATTTGGTGACTTTTCTCAATGCCAATTTGCCGTTTAATGCATTTACTGAAGGCAAAATGGGTTTAAAATGCTTTTTCAACTGACCATAATAAGATAATTCGAATGAGTCCTAAAACGGCATTTCAAAACAGCATTTTAAGTGTTCATACAGTCGAAATGAAACATTCAATAGGAGTAAAAAGAACTTTAGAAGACAAAGTTTTAAGACCGTTTTGAAGCAGCTGTGTAGGTTCTCATAAACCTGACTAAAATTTGAATCCTATGGGCACCTTTTACTGCCACAATTAAACCCAACTGATTTCTAGGGGCTTTCACAAAACTTCAATAAAACATAATAAAGCGGGATGGTTTTGGCAATGTTAATTGGAATGTTTTTTTGCCCTCTCCGGTCTTTTCATTTGACCAAAAATATTTCGAATTTGTAGCCACACTTCTAAAAAACACACACAAATTCTTCTTCTTCTCTTCAGCTTGCAAGTGCACGCACTCAGCAGCAACTTAGTTTTTCCACAGCAAAGGTTCATTCACAGAATTTAGTCGAATGATGTTACAGCCTTCATTCATAACGTTGGCAACAAATTTTCAACTGTTAATAATATTAATCCTTCTGCAATTCAAGGAAAAAACGCCTTTTTCAAATAATGATATTTCTAGTCGGGCAAGCCAAAATAATATTTCTCAACAGCATTTGAAAGGATGAATCCTAGAGGGTTTGAGCTGTTTAGTGGATTACCTGTAACTAGAATATAGAAGCAAAATTAGTATTTTCCATTTAATTCCAGCTACCTTTGCTACCAGTGTCTCGTACTAATAACTCGACTTATTAGTACGAGACACCGAAGAAGTCTGCACATTGTAGACGAAATACGTGTATCTGTAAGATCTTATCTGTAAGATAAGCAAAGGAAATTGGAATTAAATGTTTAGAATTGCATAAGGACTGTATCGTTTATTATGAGTACACCTAAACATTATTTTATTTAAATACGTTTTATTTATATTGCAACTCAAATTTATTTACATTATTTATTGACCATTCAAAAAGTCCATTACATTAGTATTTATTTAATTTTTCGTAGATTTGGTCAGCTTTCACACCTTCTTCTTGATGTTCCTCATGGTTACACAACCTTTCCTTTCGATGGTTTTGCCTTCGGTTACCCAGTCTTTTTTTAATTTGATGATGTCATCTGCTCCTCTAGCCTTCTTCCGCAGCTTTCCTTTCATCAAAGCCCAACATTTCTCAATGGCCCTTTATTTGCGGACAATTTGGTGGATTCATTGCTTTTTCAACATATTGGAAATTGTTTTCTTCATACCAGTCCAAGGTGGCATGCGCATAGTGGCAGGATGCTGAATCAGGCCAAAACAGTGCCAAACCTTTGTGTTTAAGAATAAGTTGCAGAATTCGTTTCTGCAGGCATTTCTTCCGGTACATTTCGGCGTTAATATTTGCGGTAGTGAGAAAAGGTGTCGATTTCATACCGCACTGGTAAATTGCTTGCCAAACCAACACATTTTTTTCCAAATTTTTCGCAAAAAATCGATTTCTCCGATTTTGAGACATCAGTTCCACGCTTCACAATGTAAACTGTGCCCTTGAAGTGCCCTTTGACGTACGTCTCGTCATTCATGATATTGCTCAAAACGTCGTCGTACAGCTTCCGAGTCCGGGTTTTCAAGGAGTCCGAATCTGAATTTGGCTGCCTTTTGGACCTTTTTGTATCCGGTACGTCTTCAGGGAATTTGGTTCCTATGCGCGTTGGACCATTCCAATCGTCGTTCCACAGTTTTTGCGCAATCTCTGATAGATACCTTCTTTTTTCCTTAAAAAAATTCACAAATTTGTTTGTCCAAATTTGGGCTTGACCCACATATTTTTTACCACGGCCGGGTAAGGTGTACTCATAATTAACGATGCAGTCCTTATCATATCTGAAAACTGGAAACAGATTTATTTTTATTTTGAGTAAAACACATTCAAAAAGGGCGTAATTGAATAATAAAATCATTAGTTACTCGCTAATGGTAAGAGTTATAGGCTAGATTTATACGACAAAAATCTTATCTTTTTAAGTTATAACAACTTTTGAAAACAGCTTTGTTGGCAAATTGGAAAAAATAGAGTAAAAAACTTTTTTTTTTTGAGTAGGGACACCCTAAGTTATCTTAGGAAAACTGTCCTGATGAAAGTCGATGAGTAGTTTCGTAACAGGGATCGTCTGCTGTTTGGTCATAGTAGTTCTACCGTTTTCAGTTAGAAGTGCTATTTCGTACATATCCAGTTGAATTTGCATTCTGGACCACTGCGCACTGGACCGACTCCCAATTTTGTCTGCAAGGATTGATGTTGAATAGTTACAAATAAAATTAAAAGTGATATCACATTATGCATACACAAGTAATCCAATGATATTCCAAACTCAAAAGGCGACTTATTAGCTTAAAGTTTATACTCTCATTTCTTGACTGTAAATTATTCCGTCCCGATTAAATTGTTCATTTTAATGCGATGCAATGTGATCACACATACTAATACAATCGAGGTATGGAGTGGAGTTTGAACCACGTTTCTACCGAAAAATGTTTTACTCAGCACAACGAAAAGGTTGTTATGTACAAATTTCGCTATAATGAGGATGGTGTTTGAAGTTGTGTTACAAGCAAGGTCTGCGAAATTTCGTCCACTGAATACGCCCTCGATCTCTAAACAAGTAGCTTAAGCGCCAATTCCTAAGAGGACTACTCGTCGAGGCAGAAACCCGACCTCAGGATGGGCTTAGTTAAACAGAGACCTTTTTGTAAGGAATGGGCGATTCAACAGATTGAAACCCCATGACGGTTGGTGGACGTAGTGGAAACTCATTTAAATTTGTATGCCAAGTGAAACTCCATACAGATCAATCTTCCTTCGGCGGTGAACACATTTATGAATTAATTTTGAAACTAAATTACGAAATTTTATGCCACAAACCAAATGAACAATGAATCTTAGAGGGTTTGAGCTGTTTAGTGGAATACCTGTAACTAGAAATTAGAAGAAAAATTAGTATTTTCAGTTTAATTCCAACTACCTTTGCTTATCTTGACAGATCTTGACGCGTATTTCGTCTACAATGTGCAGACTTCTTCAGTGTCTCGTACTAATAACTCGACTGAATGAAAACCTTCGCCACCTTCCGTATATATACTATTTTCTAAATACAAATCGTTTACCTATCATTATGTTGTTTATACCCATCTTTTTATTAGTTTGTTTATACCTATCATGACTCAAAAACAAGTGTACTTAATATCTACCTCGCTTCTTTCTCATCTATACCTAACATACTTATTGTGTAGCAGCGAGTGCTCCGCTTCGTCGGGTTTGATGTCGTTTGGGTAGTAAGTTGAAGAGCCATGTGTAACCGTTGCCGTGGTCTTTGTTTAAATCACGACATAACGACGAATGACATCACAATATTACGGACTACATCTACACCCTGGAAATTAGACGTCGCAGAAAGCTTTGAAATAAACAAACAACAGAACACAAATCTACTAAACAAAGACCAAATCCAGGTACGTTTAATAAATAATTAAGCGTACTTGCTACAGTATAAGACTGGCTGAACAGCTTATAATAAACTAATTAACTTGTTTATGTTTTGTCAATATAGAACGAATATGATGAACAACACTTCATATTCAGTTCCAGAGGACCATGCAGTGGTCAGTCTGAATCATAAATGGGTTACAACAGTGAATTTTTTTATCACATAACATGTGAATTTATTTGGAAATCATAACTTAAATTTATTCACCAATCGTGAGATCTGACCTTTTAAAATATTTTTGTTGAAGTTTTTTTCAGAATCTCCACACATTTTATATACACACTTTGAAAAATTGTCGGGAGCACAATTTTCTTCAAATCTTCAACAAATTTAGGAAAAAATCAATTTCAATTAGTGTTAAAAATCCAAGAAATATAATCATTGTCAAATGAGAAAGTTGATTATTCGATTTTATTCCTCCTTTGAATTACTGTGCGTCTCAAGAAGATGAGAACACTTTCCGGCCTCACCCCGGGCTGCAATCGTTTGTCACCCTATCCAAATGTTCTCCTACACACCATAATTCAGAGCATTTTCTAAAATTAAACAACTCGCCGGAATATTCCAATTCGCACGCGCTTCACTCACACACCGCGACGGCAACAGCTGCCTGGCGAATAAATATTGCCGCCGGGTCGCCCAGCCGCCCCCATGTCTGAAAATCCGAGAGAAGCAGAACTCGTTCGAACGCGGCGTGTGTCGAGCATCTTCTTATTCGTGTCGGAGTCGCAGTCGGAGAGTAAAACCAGAACAATGTTACAATTTCCTTTCGTCTTCTCCGCCGCCATTGTGAAGTGCCGTGGGGGGAGGGGGGCTGTGTAAGGTCACCGCAAATCTCGATCGAGTCAGTGCAATCATCGGGGAAACTATTCTCATCGTCATTTTCATCATCGCCTCGCCGCGTTGAGCTGAGCTGAGAGGAAAACTAACGAATTCAGTAAAATCCACAGACTCGCTCCGATACTCATTGTTGTGGGTGGAATTTATGAAAAAGGTTCCGACGAGGGAATGTGTGTGCTTGGTTAAGCGAGCTGATTTGTGGGGAATCGGTAGATGAGTCGAAAGCGGGGTTGTATATTAACTTTAAATAGTGGGGAAAATGATGTCGAGAGTAGAAAAACAAATGAAACTTCACTTCACACAAATTGCAGAGGATAACTGCCAGCCGTGTTTACTAAACCGTGATCCATGTCGAATCAATCCGATCCACTTGCTACAACAATTTCGGTACATTTCCCAGCCCCCCTCCTTGGAAGTAATTCGATGCGAACTTCATTCCTAATCCTTCATTTTTGATGTCAGACCTTCTCTAATTCCTTGTCTCGTTTGGGGAAAGCTTTCAAACCGGCATTAGCAGAGCAAGTAAACCTTCTCCCCGGTTGTAATGAAGCAAAAGGATTAAAACATGATTAAAAGTTGTTTTAATGTCAACCTCAAACCTCCCCTTCCCCCCCCTCTACTGTGTCACTGTGTACCCGCATCATCCCCGCCGGTCATTCGATGGAAAACGACAGAGCGAAAAAAAAGCACAACTTTCAACACCCAACCCGTAAAATATAATCTGATATACGAGATGAACAAGCATCTACATAGACTCTGTGTGTTCTGAGCTGTGCTGGAATGAGAGAGAGGGAGAACGAGATAGAGTAAGCTAATTTCCCAGCGGCTCATCGGGATTTAGATTCGACTCCGTACCCGTCCGAAACATATATGTGTGTGCTTATAATGAAAAACTGGTCAATCTGCGTGGGCACTGGCTGGCTGGTTGGCTAGCTGACCGGACAAAGATCAACTCCCAGTCTGTGCCCCGTGGGTGATTTTTTTTTCTGAGGACCATGGTTGGAATAGAGATGGCACAGTTTGGATGATTTGTGTATGCTTTTCTTTCCACACCCGTCCACAACCATTGAATGAGGAGTTTCTGCTTCTATGTCGATGGAACACGAAAGTTTTCATCACCACTGCTGTTGTGCGCCCTGGGTCTCGTCCATTAGGATAGGAATGACTTTGAACTTGGCCAGTGCCAACGTCCTCGAAGTTGGCGAGTGGGTGGTCAGGAAACTTTGCTTCAGGGCACCACTGGGAATTCGTGCCAGAGCAACCAACATCAGACATTGTTTATTACTTTTATAGTATTGCCCGTATGGTGATCTACAATCTTTCAGCCTAGCATATGAGATGGTATGGGCTAAGGTCTAAGGTGGTGTGGGCCAGCTTCAGAACATGGCAGATAGTTGTCGGGAAGGATTTTGATTTCCCAGACGTATTTTGCAGCAGAGTGAGTTGAAAGTGAAAGCAGTGACTACCAGGTTTCACTTTCAGAAGATAACTTATATAGTCCAGATTAGCTACTGTAAGTGTGAGATCACTTTCAATTTAAATTTAAATTACGAATTAGAATCCATCCATATTTATTTCAAATAGATAATCCAGATTTTAACTTTACCCGTAATATTGCAATATAATACCACAGCCATTCAAGCTTGAATCTCAGTGTTTGTAAAATTTTATAACCGTCATTTTAAAAGCAATCGCCAAATAACAAAAAACTAGATGGCGCTACGGAGACTTCTCTCAATCTCCTGTCAAAAAATTGTTTTTATTTATGTTTTCTCGACGTTCATAACATAAATTGTTTTCGATATGGGAAGAAAGTGCGAAATTTTCCGTTGTATAAATGATGAAGCAAGTTTTGGAAAATATAAAACCGTCTTCTACTATTGTTTTCTGAAAAGCAGTACACTGTAAGTAGATGAATATTTTCATTATATGAAGGAAGTGCTAATAAAAAATATTTCAGCTGCTATTTGTGGGTAAAGGCGTGCTCTTCCAAAGAGATTTTGGAAGCGTATCAGAAACACGGTATATCAGCCGTCTTGAAGCGAAAAATCTGTTCGGACCACTTCCCAGCATTTCGAGACATGAATAAAAACATAAAGGGTAATGTCAGTTCTACTATAAGGAGTTTTATTTAGGTTGGTATCCGGCGCTATTCCATTGTCGTGCTCAGTACATGCGCAGTTGAAAAATGATGTATTTAATGGTTCCGAAACTACGAGAGGGTACAGCACAAACAAAATACCTTTGGAAGACTCACAGATTGAATTTGTATACGGAGATAAGCATTTTAATATGTGGTGCGAGATCAGTGGTTACAACACTATTAACCATAACATATCTGAGGATCAAGCCGTTTTATACGACGAGCAAGACGTTAATGAAACATCAGCTTATGATGCAATCATACAAAACCAGGTGACATAGAAGGGAGTCTCTCTGTTGAACGACAAAAATGATGAGAGTGAGAGGCTACGGCAGATCCTCAAAGTAAAAGAAGGGTCTATACAGCGTGTCTGTGAGGACCACCCTAACATATCATCATCTCGACCGACCAGCAATACGGCAGACGTGCCAATTGTTTAGGTTATTCTCCACTGAAGGCCATCACAGCAGACTGTGGTTTCTTGTGGCCTTTGTTCTGCCAACCGCTCGCCGCCGGCGATCTACATCAACATGGGAGATAACTTTCCCTTTCGATCGTGCCTGCTGTGACGTCATTCTTTTGATGTGCAGTGTTACAGTTTATATAAACGATGGATGTGATAGAAGTAAGTGCACTTCACTCGACCAGGCTGGGTGGTAAAAGACTGATTTTATTTTACTCTCTTCAACATATTCGACCACGGCTCCTCCCTCCTAACTTTAGTTTTAAGATAAATGATGTATAAAAGTATGAAAATTTGGCTCTGTAAAGTTAATTCGATTGAGCCTGTACAAATAAGTGATTATTCAAAAAAAAAAACATATTCTACCATGCATGCGGTCGATGCGTACGTGACTCTTTCTGCCGCGGTCAGCATAAATCGCAATCGCCCGTTCTCGGAACTTTGGACTGTTGCGCTTTCTGCTGATCGCGCGCCTTGAAAGTATCGTTAACACCTACATGCCTGACCCCTCTTTTAGCAAAAATCTGGATTTTCATTTGCCTGTCATTCTGCGAAATCTTAACCAAATTGTATGCAATCTTTTGCAAACGATCACAAATTTGTTCTTATTTTTGATGCAGTGCCGGACATTCCGTAATTTTACGTAGTTTCAGATAAATTCACGGGAACCCTGGGGTAAGTACCATTCTCGAAACACTTACCAAGATCAAACCGGTACCAAAACATGGCTTGCGACACCTCAAACTTCATGATTTTGCAAGACAAGAGCATGTGTGATCATTCTGGAAATATTCGGCCATTGTGGCCATTTCTGGTTGCCCTCCGGGATCCGGGTTCCACCAGGAAAGTGGCCAGATTATGAACGGTACGAAAACATGGCTTGCGACACCTCAAACTTCATGATTTTGCAAAACAAGACCATATGTGGTCATTCTGGATATATTCGGCCATTGTGGCTACTCCTGGAAGCCCTTCCGAAAACTGGGTTCCACCGGGAAAGTGGCCAGATAATGAACAGTACCAGAACATGGATTGTGACACCTCAAACTTCATGATTTTGCAAAACAAGACCATGTGTGGTCATTCTGGAAATATTCGGCCATTCTGGCCACTTCTGGTCGCCCTCCGGGAACCGGGTTCCACCAGGAAAGTGGCCAGATTATGAACGGTACTAGAACATGGCTTGCGACACCTTAAACTTCATGATTTTGCAAAACAAGACCATGTGTGGTCATTCTGGAAATATTCGGCCATTGTGGCCACTCTAGAGCCGCCTTCTGGGAACCGGGTTCCACCGGAAAAGTCGCCAGATTATGAACGGTACTAGAACATGGCTTGCGACACCTCAAACTTCATGATTTCGCAAAACAAGACGTTTTCTGGTCATTCTGGAAATATTTTGACCACTCCTGGTCGCCTTCCGAGAGAACTGGGTTTTTCAAGGAAAGTGCCCAGATTATGAACAGTACCAGAACATGGCTTGCGACACCTCAAACTTCATGATTTTGCAGACCAGTGGTGGTTATTTTATATGTACACGGCCGTTAGGGTCACACGCGGTAGCGTTCCTGGAATCGGATTCCTCCTATAAAGTGACCTAATTGGTATCGGGCACCGAAACATGATTTTCGACACATCAAACAAGACCATTGGTGGTTATTCTGAAAATACTCTGCCATAGTGGCCACTCCTGTCAGCGTTCCGGGAACTCGCTTTCACGGAAAAGTGGCCGGATTCGGACGGTATCATCAACAATCAATATGCAACTGGCGTTTTGAAATTGATTCACTGTTGTAGAACCCCTTGGTCTGAAGTACATATTGAAACTAGCACCTTGCTATACATATTTGTGCCTTTGTTTTGATTTGAACATAGTGATTCATTTGACAGAATATTTGAGAGTGTGTTTGTATGAGTTCATTATTAGGGGCGCATTATTAAGCTTGTGACCGAGCTTTGGACCAATGTGCTAGTACTAACTGAGCCAAGAAAAAAATCGTATTTGTTCGGGCCTACTGGTCTTAAAGTTAGTCTATGGTATCATCATGACCTGAACATCCTAAAAATCTTATTTTGTTGGGGAAAGCGATTACATTTAGAAAAGCTCTGCAATATGTTTTGAACTTGGAACAGCCATTTGTAAGACGGCATTTTGTAAGATATGAGAAATTTTGAACAAATGCAGGATTTTTTAAATAACTAAAACATAATGTATGTTGCTTGATAGATCAAACAAAAAGTTGTTCAAAATGTATTTCATGGTCAAAAAGGTCTTCTGCCCCGGGGGTGCTGATTACCCCAGAAGTCCCTACGTTATTCTTCTCCAAAGAAAATGAACGGCCGACTCCAACGCGCTTACCAAAGATTTCATAATGTATGTCTAAACGTTACACACGCACACACACAAACCCAAGTATATTTATTCATAATTTATTTAGGCTTTGTACCGTTATTCTGGATCAACATAGTTACTAGCTTCTAACGGTTTTGTTTCTAAGCTGTGTAGCGATATTATTTAAATCTTAGTTGTTCTGAATCAGTTGTTCTTTTGTGGCGTCAATAGTTTGGTTATTGGCAAAGTTCTGTTTTTTCAATAATTAAAAATTCGTAGTGATGATATGAGTGATTCTGATTCGGATGCTTCAAGTATCATCGACCCAAACTCGGTCGGTGTAGAAAATGATGTTGATGATGAGTGGGTAGAAGAAGATCCTTTTAGTTCTGAAGAAGAGGATAACGACGAAGAAACATACGTGTCGTAGTGTGGCAGTATCGATGGAGTACTAATCGTCCAAATGTAGTGAACTCGCATCTCAGTAATGGTGCACGAAAATTTAATGTGGATTTGAGTACAATCAAAACCCCACTGGATGCGTTCATCTCGTTCTTAGATGATTCTATTTTACATATCATTAGTCAATTCACCAATGCGGACGGAATTCATGATCCTGACTTCGGAATCATTGACAGAAATGTGCTTCTTGCCTGGATAGATGTTTTGATTTGCTGGAAAAAAACCGTGATTCGAAAACACATGTTCGGGAATTGTGGTCATCGGACGACGGGACCACTCGTGTGTTCTATTAGGCCGACATGTCCCGAATTCGGTTTGTTTCATATTTAGGGAAACTCACCTAAGGTGTGACCCCTTTAGTATTGGAACAAACATTTTTTATTCTTAGAGCGATCCTAGTGGTCGGATTCATAAACTATGACATCTTATGTGTTCCGTATAACAATAACAACATCAGAAATTTATTTCGCGGTACAGTTCGCACTTGTTTCAGAGAAGAAGATAGAAGAAAAATAATTGTGCGCAATCATTTGTAAAACCCTTCGTGGTCTGGGCCAAAACTTGCTAAAGTGTTGCGTTTTCCTCGAAATACCGTGTGGCTTGTGAGCATAAGCATGAGCATGAGCATGATTGACTGCATGCGGTTGCTACTCTGTTATTGCCAGATCGGCTGTAATTAAACAGAGAACCTACAGATGATGTTTGGGACTAACAGTCTCCTCAATGTGTAAAAACTGGCGATCTCGAATTGAAAAAAATGAGTGGGGTTGTGTACAAGACACGACCGGTTGACGTAGACTACGTTAAACCATGTGATGCATTATAATGTCAGGGAAATTAGCGTTAAAAGGGTTTCAATTATTCGTGCGAGGTCGCTTACCCTTACCGATAGAAGCAGTTTAAGTCACAATATGACGGGTGCTGCTCTTATGGGACATTAGACCAGCGTTTTGAAGCCAGTAAGTAAGAAAATTCTATTGTACGCTCTTGAGATATTTTTAGTGGCCCTGAAGTTTTATGAAGTCAGTATGTAAGAAAATTCTCTTGTACACTCTTTATAACTCTTTGGTGGCCCTGAAAAGGGCCTTTTGGTTTAAATGATGACACGGTCACGGTTGCACGTTTTACTATGGACTATCTTTAAGGCCTAGAAGATAGTTGAGGTTCTTTTAGGAATTTAAAATTATTAAATTCATGATAGTTTTAGTCATTCTTATAATCATAACCGCTTGACATTACTAAATGTTTATTCGTATGTCATACTGTGCCTTAATGGCCTGCATCTCGGAATTCTTACCATCGCCGGAACCATCAATAATGTTTTGCATCGTTTGGGGGATTTCAGTAACGACAGGCAGTAGAGGAAATTCTATAATACGCACATACAAACATATATTTTGACTTATGCCTTGTCTCCTTTTCAACATTCACCATTTAAATACCATACCATTCGGATCATTTTGTATACAATCTGAGTTGTAGTATGCCTTTGCATAATTCAACTTCAAAGATTCAAAGAATTAGAATTTAGGCAATTTTAGCAATTCTGGATTTCAAGGGTAATAATAAACATTAAACTCTAGAATTCAAATTACGATAAAATTCGTTATTAGAAAATATCCGACAGGTTTAGTGATTGTTATGAAAACACAATAATCAATTGCAACATTTTCAAATGTGTAAGCGTCTCTTAAAATGTTCAAAAGTTTAGGAAGTTTTATCAAACAGAATATAACAAAAATTATCTTGCAGTTGTTGTAAGGTTATATATAAGTATATAGGGTACATGTCCCTTGGCTCTGTCGATTATGTAGCGCACGATTACAGTTTTAACTATAACTCATACAATAATTTAGCTAGTAACGATATTCAACTAGTTATACCTTTGCTAAGACATGCTTAATAAGGCGTTTGCTGTACTGGACCATGAAAAGTCACCAACTAACATTATTGAGTCAGAAAACTTTCGAAGGATATCATTAAAAATACTTGTTGGAACGAATTTCAGTAAAGTTTGTTTATTTCATCGCTCCGGGCATTTATTTATATTATCGCTTCGGGCATTCGGCTATATTCGATATACTATACGGAATATAAAGCTACTTTATAACATCTCAATGAATTTCTCATGTGATCAATCGGCCATTCCATTTCAAAACATAAAAATTCCCACTTTATTCATTTGGTTATATAGGTATTGGTATGAATAAGCCCTTCGAAAAATACACAACCGCTCACTCTTACTTTTCCATTGAAAACTTTTATAATCTACATTTTACTATGTGATGAATACATTAGGCCATAGTTGGGAATATAAGGTTAAATGCGTACCTAAAATATGGTCTATGGTTTTCTTGTGAAATTATTATTCATGTTACTATGCGAATGTCAGGTAAATTAGGGAATCCATTATGGTTTAAACGTTAAGGAAATCGAAATATATATAAATATATTAGATCTCGCAGAAGAAAGAGAGTGAGTTTTATAAAATATCATTATTCTTTGCAATGGGTATGGGAGAAAAGGTTGGTTAATATATGATAAATTCTTATAAATATAAAATAAACACCTGAGAAAATTATCACGCATTAAAACATGTTCAGCGCTTTAGTTGTATCGATATCATTTGAAGGTTCATATGATGTATAAGCACGCGGCGCATGTCATCACCAGAATACAATTAATACTATGTTAAAATTTATTAAGACAGGGAGCAATAACATGAGAGATATTCAATTGCTATGATGACATGCTCTTTGTTAAATTGATTTAAGGTGAATCGCTGCTCCATGTATGTTTTCCTATCTTTTATCTCGCTCTCGCAACTCACCTTGCTATTTCAAATTGATAAATCTCGATTGTTAGTGAATGAACATCGAATCGAACTCTATCAAAATGCTCACAGCAAGTAAGCATACAAACTGATGTGATTAAATTTTCAATATCTAGTACCGACTCTGATTTATATCAATTTTAAATGTTGAGGTAATGACTGTCATCACAGAATGATTCAGCATGAGCCCTTAAATTTAATAAATATCAATTTCCTACCTCGAGTTGAAGGACCTTCTCCAGCGTCCCAACTAGTTGTTGGCAACGCATTACCTCTTGCTGCTTTCAATTTCGCCCGATAACTACGAGCTCGCTCGGCATCGGTGCATGGTCGTTTCGGAGGATTTCCCGTATTTTCGCTCTTTATGCGCTTCCTGAATCTGCGCAAGCGTTCTGGATCAAATCGGTTTGGCATTCTCACTTTCACTGTTTCTCAAAAAGTTTTCTTCCTAGAGGTAGGACTCTATCCAACGCGAATCGTTAACACAACAGAACAACTGTTTATAACACTACTAATTGGAATTTACAGAGAATGTTGATTCGGAATATTATGTTCGACATCAAAAATGGTGTCCGTGATAGGGAATTTGTGTGATTTAGTTATGCGACGAAGGGAAAACAAGTTTTGCTAATACCACTGGCTGCCAATCGACAATTTGAAACGAAAATCCCAATCAAACAAACTCTCAAGCTGAGAATTTTAAATTGACAGTAGCAAAGATGGATTTGTATCTGGTAGCATTTATTGATTCATCGCGGGTTGCGCCAACCAGCCAAAATTTTCCCGACAGCTCGCCCTCCATGCAGGCGTTTTTGCAGTTGCGAATTGGCACTATATTAGGCGCACAAACCAAACGAAATAAAAGTTTGATTCTTTTTAAACAACTCTTTTGATTTAATTGGTTGTCCTCAAAGGACAGATTATCAATTAATGGATAGCGCCAACCAGCTGGGTAAAATTTTTACCGACGGCACCGAACTTAATTCAAGATTAGTTCATTCTTGAATAATCAACTCTTTTATTTGAATTAATTGTCCTCAAAAGGACAGATTATTTCCACCTTCTGCTGACTGCTACTCGCCCCCAAGGACGCTTTCCCCAAACAGCAGAGTTTTCGAAGTCGCGACGAAACAATCGCCACGATGAGGTAAGATGGCGGCTTGCACAAAACCGACGCGATTGTACGCCCTCATAATCCGCCATTTTGCCTCATCGCGATGATCGCTGTTTGAGAGAGCCTTGCTACTTTCCACCACCAGCTGCCTCTGCACCAGCTCCGCTGCCGTACAAATGAAGGCTCCACCAAACTGCAGCAATTTTTAGCCACCGCGGCAGCCGATCGCGGTGGAAAAATCGCCGCTGTGAGATTACATGGCGGCTTATGGGAGCGCACAAACCAACGCGATTAAAATACGCATCGCGTTGGTTTGTGCGCTCCCATAAGCCGCCATGTAATCTCACAGCGGCGATTTTTCCACCGCGATTCGCTGCCGCGATGGCAAAAATTGCTGCGGTTTGCGTGAGCCTTCATTTGTACGGCAGCGGAGCTGGATGCAGTGGCAGCTGGTGATGGTAAATGTAGACAAGCTCTCCCAAACAGAGATCGTCGCGATGAGGCAAAATGGCGGATTAAGAGGCGCACAATCGCGTCGGTTTTGTGCAAGCCGCCATCTTACCTCTTCGTGGCGATTGTTTCGCCGCAACTTCGAGAACGCTGCAGTTTGGTGGAGCCTTGAAGCAGCTCCTGCGACCAGCTCCCTGCGACCTGCTCCCTGCGACCAGCTTCCTGCGACCAGCTCTCTGCGACCAGCTCCCTGCGTCTAGCTCACTGCGACCAGCTACCAGCGCTCCCTCCGCACAGCTTCAATGCTGCCAAACGACTGAAGCAAAATTTTAGTAGTAGTAAAATTGTATTTTATTTGTCCGTTTTTTTGTCTTATATACTAGGTTTTACAAGTTAAGTGTTTAGCCCATTGGGCTCTTCAGCTTTGTTTAGTGTTTTATGTGTTTTATGTGTTAAGTGTGTGTATGTGTTCTAACATTCAGTTTTTCAGTTCAGCCCTTGGGACATTGTTAGTTTTAAAATTTGATAACCTACCTATAATCTACAACTAAAACTACAATTTGAAAATCCTAGGGTGGGGAACCAGATTCCGGATGATCTGGTGATCCGATGTCAGGCAGCGTGCCCTGTACCGATTGATAGACTCACTAAAGCGATCGTCGAGCATTTTTATCTCGGCCAGACGGTGGACCTCAGATGTTCTTGTCCTCGGAGGGTGTTCATTATCATCCTGAGGAACTTGTTTTGTACTCTCTGAAGTTTCAGGAGATGTGTTTTTGCACAACTCTCCCAGATTGGCATTGCATACTCGATGACCGGAAGTATAATTTGCTTGTAGACAGCAAGCTTATTTTTAAGGGATAATGTAGACCTTCTGTTGATCAATGGGTACAGTAGTTTCAACAGAGTATTACATTTTGTGACAGTTTTGTCAACCTGATCCCTGAAAATAAGCTTGCTGTCTAGATGACACCAAGATAGACAGCTGATTTGGTCCATTCCACCGTTGTGTTGTTCAGGCTTATTTTACAATTCTCAGGCGGGACAAGTCTGGGAGAATTAGAATGTGGAAACAGGATGACCTGGGTTTTCGCTGCGTTGATACAAATCTTCCATTCAGTGAAGTATTCTGACAGAACATTCAGGCTTCGCTGCAGTTTCGCGGCAAGCGCTCTTATTACCCTACCATTGTGGACGACTGCGGTATCATCGGCGAACAACGAAGAGATCCATTTTCAGGAGCGGGGGTATGTCCGAGGTGAATAGATTGAACAGAAGTGGACCTAATATACTTCCCTGCGGAACACCGGCGGAGATCTCCTGACTACCGGAAACTGCACCATGCAACGAAACACGGAATGTCCTGTCCAGCAGATAGTTTTTAATAATCTTCACCAGGATAGATTGGAAGATTGTATCGCTTGCAGCTTGTACACCAAGCCATCATGCCATACATTATCGAAGGCCTTCTCGATATCGAGAAGGGCCATAGCGGATGTTTTCGAAACAGACTTGTTCCGCCTGAGGATGTTCATGACTCGATTAAGTTGATGGACTGTCGAGCGACCATGCCGGAAACCGAACTGCTCATCCAACAGGATATTGAGCTCGTCAGCAGATGTTAGAAGCCGACGGTGGATCGCTTTCTCAAACAGTTTAGATAGACCTGAGAGAAGGCTGATTGGTCTGTAGCTTCTGGAACATGAAGGATCTTTCCCAGGTTTCCGAATGGGGATGACTTTGGCTGACTTCCAGCACGATGGGAAGTAGCCAAGACGGAGGCATTGGTTAAACACCACCGCCAGATGGTTGTAGAACTGGGGGCTCAATTGCTTGAGCTCCAAGTTCAGGATGTTGTCGAAACCTGGGGCCTTCATGTTCTTTGAGGTCTTGATATAAGTCAACAATTCGTCAGCTGAGATCTCCAAATCTTCGGAGAAGTCGTTAGGACTTTGGTCGATGTTAGTTATAAGCGCGCTAACGGCAGCTTCGTGTGGACTGACGATGTTTTGACCGAGATTGTGAGAGCTGACAAAGTGTTGACTTATCTCATCAGCCTTCTCTGCAGGTGTTATCAACCGATCCCTTGAGTCATTGACGTCTAGTGGGATCAACGGTGGAATGGGCCTTGGCTTAGTTTTTAAAATTTTTGTCATCTTCCAGAACGGCTTAGCACAATCTGGGAGAGAGCGAATTTTGTCAGCGAAATCATTATTTCTAAGGTCCACCATTCTGGCCTTAATAATTTTGGTCACTCGATTACAGTGACGTTTGAGCGTTGGCAAACCAGTTCGCTGGTATTGCCTTCGAATGGCGTTGCGCAATTGTATTAAATCTTTAGTGGGTCTATCAATGGGTACAGAGTCACTCACCTGATCTATCACCGGTACATGTTGCTCCCGGGCCTGGGAGATCGCTTGCTCGATGCTCTGCAGCTGCCGTTCGATGTCATCAACCGAATCAAGGTGCATGTCGAAATCGATGTTGTCGTCAACGTGTTGTCGGAACCTCTCCCAACTGGCGCGATGGTAGTTCCGTCTGGTGATTCGATGCCGGTTGACCGAGGACCCAACTTCGGCCACCACCGGATAGTGGTCCGAGCTGAGCTCCTGGTGTACGATCGGCTGGGCGATGTTGTTCCCCCATGTTGGTGAGGAAGATGTCGATTGTCGAATGGACCCCGGATCGGCTCAACCGGGTGGGAGTATCCGGGCCCAGGACGGATGTAATGTCCCTCTTCCAGGTCTTCCTGTAGAATAATTCCGTTCCGATTCCGCCGGGTGTTCCCCAGGCTTCGTGTTTCGCATTAAGGTCGCCGGCGATAGATGAACTGCCCCTGCCTCCGAGTTAGCTTACGGATGTCGTTTCGTAGGGCCGTTGTTGTTCCGTTGTTGGTACTGGCTTGCTTGGGACAATAGGCCACGATGATGGTGATTGGGCCGACAGCAGTTTCGACCTCGACTCCGATGGCTTCGATGGACTGCAGCTGAAAGCTCGGAAGCAGATGGCAGTTGATGTTGTAGCGCAGGGCGATCGCGACTCCTCCTCCACTAGAGCCGCTACGATCAAGTCGCACAATCCGGTATCCTGGGATGACGATGCTGATTTCCGGTTTGAGGTGTGTCTCGGTGACGATGGCGATGTCGATGGCCTTCCTGTTAAGGAAGTCACCGAGCTCTAAGGTTTTGTTCCGGATGGAACAAGCATTCCAGTTGAGGATGCTGATGGTGCGTTTACGGTCCATGTTTGAAAATAAATTTCATCGTCACGGACGTGGCGGCTTTGAGCTGTTCCTCCTTGGAGCGGCAGGAACGTAGTTGGCGATAGAGCTCTTGCACGAACTCCACCATTTGCTCCGAGTCGTAGAGCTGTCCATCGACGGGTGGTTGCGTGGAGGTACTGCAACTCGGATTGCCCCAGCCTGGAGGAGGAGTTGGGTTGGGGGCGGCGGCGGCTGCCGCGAAACGATGATGAACCGAAGCTGACGGGCGGTTTGCTTGGCGGTGATTTAATGGGATCGGTGGTAGGTTTGGCACCTGATACCGAAGCGACGGGAAATTCTCCTCGTTCATCGGAGGTGGTGGACGGCGTTGAGCAGGCCGGGATTTGGTGGATGACTTCTTGCGGATCGCCAAAAATTCCGCACGTTTGGGGCAGGTTCGATTGCTGCTCTCATGGTTTGCGCCACAGTTGGCGCACTTCAGTGGCGCACCTTCTTCCATCGGGGCACAATCGTTGGTGCTGTGGGCTCCGGCACACTTGCCACATCGCGGTTTCATGTGGCAGTTTCGAGTTCCATGGCCGAACGCAAGGCAGTTGCCACACTGCGTCACGTCGTGCTGTCTCGGACGATACCGGTCCCACTCGACGATGACGTCGAAAAGGGCCCGTGTTTTCACCAGTTCCGCCATCGTGACGGATCCCTTCTCGAGGTGGACCAGATAGAGTTGGTCCCGGTAGTTTCCGTGTTGCTGGCGCCTGATGGGAAACACCTTCTGAGGCTTTAGTGCCGCCGCTTGCAGCTCGGCGAAGATTGACTCTGGAATGAGTTCCGGAAGGCCACGCAAAATCACCTTCATAGGCTTGCTTCCGGGTAGCGTCGTGCTGCTTGGCGACTAGGTGAGCGCCGACAGCACGGTAGTCAGCCTCCGTCGAGTACATTACCATTACCAGTCATTACTGCACAGCTTGTACAGCGGATGGATTTGGATAGCTGCAAGCTCGGTCCTGAGAGCAGCAATGTCCTTGGATGTGGTGAAAAGCGGGGGAACTTTCACCTTCTTTGGCACCTCCTGGATCGGAAGCACGGCAAATTGATTGCTCGCTAGTAGACGAGCGTTCGGATCCACTGGATCGGCGTCATCGTGGCGCAGCCGCTTGGAGCTGCCCGGTTGCGGTAATGATTCGGGAGCAGATGTCACCGTTGGTCGATTTTTTCGACCCATTGCCACAGCAATAGGTCGAGCGGGAAATGTTTCCGAACTTTGCAACACTTTTTTCTGCTTTGCCACCAGCAAAAGATGAGCAAGCGCAGGCGATAGGTCGCGAACCGAACACGCAATCGCGAGAAAGCGGGCGAGGGGGAAAAACGGGAGAAAAAACTTTTACTGCGAGGGAGCGAAAAACACGACCGATCGTGTCGCTTGGTAAAACTGGAATGAAGCAAAATTTTTCCTAAGTGTGCTTTTTATGCCGTTCTCAGCTGCGTGCGAGACGTACATGGAAAGTCGAATGACATGATTGGTTAAAGTCCCTCTCTAACACAAAGAAGAAGAAGATGATGCAAGACGTTCCTTGCTTCGATTTGAAATCTGTGATAGGAAATTTGGTAAATTTACTCTGCAAAATGACATTATAAGACATCACCTTATATTTGCGTTATTTTCAATAGTTTACTATTGATTGAGAAAAATGTTTGACAATTGAATTGGAGCGCGGTAAAATTTCCGACCGATTGATGAAGAAATCATGTAAATCTATCGTGGATTATTTGAGTTATTCGCGTACAAAACGTACGGTTTTTCGTGACGGTCGCAAAATTTTAGATTTTCATTTGACACCCTACCCTTGCCGTAAGACGTAGTCTACGTCAAAAAAGCAATACCAGCGCCGGCCGCATCCATGCAGGTCAAATAAGGATAGGGTAGGAGTATGCTGACGTGATACTAGCTTTACCGTGTGGCTTGTATTGAAAAAGTACAGAGGCCACAATGGCCGAATATTTCCAGAATGACCAGCAATGGTCTTGTTTAGTAAAATCATGAAGCTTGGGGTGTCTTTTCCGGTGGAACCTGGTTCTCGGAATGCTTCCAAGAGTGGCCACAATATTTCCAGAATGACCACACATGGTCTTATTTTGCTAAATCATGAAGTTTGAGGTGTCGCAAGCCATGTTCTGGTACCGGTCATAATTTTGCCACTTTCCCGGTGGAACCCAGTTCTCGGAGGGCTTCCAGGAGTAGCCACAATAGCCGAATATTTCCAGAATGACCGCCAAAGGTCTGGGTTTGCAAGATCATGAAGTTTGAGGTGTCGCAAGCCATGTTCTGGTACCGTTCATTATCTGGCCACTTTCCCGGTGGAACCCAGTTCTCGGAGGGCTTCCAGGAGTGGCCACAATGGCCGAATATTTCCAGAATGACCACATATGGTCTTGTTTTGCAAGATCATGAAGTTTGAGGTGTCGCAAGCCATGTTTTGATACCGTTCATAATCTGGCCACTTTCCTGGTGGAACCCAGTTCTCGGAGGGCTTCCGGGAGTGGCCACATTGGCCGAATATTTCCAGAATGACCGCCAAAGGTCTGGTTTTGCAAAATCATGAAGTTTGAGGTGTCGCAATCCATGTTTTGGTACCGGTTTGATCTTGGTAAGTGGTTCGGGAA
Organism: Aedes japonicus; assembly: GCA_034211315.2. Classification (NCBI taxonomy): domain Eukaryota; kingdom Metazoa; phylum Arthropoda; class Insecta; order Diptera; family Culicidae; genus Aedes; species Aedes japonicus. Next base: position 97,689 of record JASCZW010005695.1, read on the forward strand.
TGGTACTTACCCCAGGGTTCCCCTGAATATATCTGAAACTACGTAAAATTCCGGAATGTCAGATACTGTATCAAAAACAAAGACAAATTTGTGATCGTTCGCAAAAGATTGCATACAATTTGGTTAAGATTTCGCAAAATGACAGGCAAATGAAAATCAAGATTTTTGCTAAAAGACGGGTCAGGCATGTAGGTGTTAAGGCGGGTATCCACCACACGCCCTATCTAATAAAATTTGAAAATTATACTATAGTTTAATTTTTATATCAAATTTAAAGTTGTTATAATATTTGTCATATAAGTAATATCATTAGTAATATACTATTATAAGTAATATGATAGGTAATATAGTAAGCAATATAATAGGTATGGTTGTTCATTATCTGTTGTTATTTTCTAACTATCCACCACACGTCCTATGTATGGTTTGACTCTACATTTATGTACCAAATCTTGTTTCCCTTGAATCAAAATTTGTATGTTTGGATCTATATCTTCCAATACTTTGTATGGTCCAGAATACTTTTCATTCAATTTCTTTGCCGTTTCATTCTTCAGTAGGATAAAATCTCCGTGTTATAATGTCTAACTTTTGCATTTCTGTTTATGTGTTCTGTCCTTATGGTTTTTTCTCGTATCAACCTTTCCTTTACTTCATTGTGACAAATTTGAAGTCTTAGTTTCATGCATTTACTGTAGTCTTCAAGGTTGTAAATAGGTTCAGGTTTGTTGTCTGTAAGGTTTGATGCCATTCTAGACTGTTTACCAAACACAAGATAGAAAGGTGTAAATTGTGTAACGGTTCATGTATTGTTATAGGCGAATTCATAATACGGCACCCAATCTATCCAGGAAAACAACTTGTTGTCACACTGGATTCTTAAGAAATTTCCCAGAGCTTTGTGCGTGTTTTCTAACGCTCTGATTGTTTCATGGTGGTATGTGGTGCTATTTAGTTTTTCAATATTGAGAAGTTTTGCGACCGATGTGAACAGTTCCGACATGAACTCTGTTCCTCTATCAGTTGCAATCCTCTTGGGTACGCCATATTTTAATATGACGCTTTTTACGAAAGCAGAGGCTACTGTTTCAGTTGTCTTGTTTTGTATTGGAGTCGCGGTAATAAATTTTGTCAACTCGCACTGCGTTGTCAAAATATACTCATGACCTTCTGAAGGTATCAACGGTCCAACAATGTCTAAATAAATCTTTTCAAACGCAGTGTCGGCTGTTGTTGTAACTGTCATAGGAATCTTTTCTTTGTTAATTGACTTATATTTTTGGCATTTGATACAAAATTTTACAAATTTCGCTACATCTTGGCTCATACCTTTCCAGTAATATTTTTGTCTGATCGTGTTTGTTGTTCTCTTAATTCCTGCATGACCTGCAGTTGGTAACAAATGATAATAATTAAGCATCAATTGTTTAGTTTTTTCATCAGTTAAAATTTTCACTTTGTTTGAAATTTTAATTATATTTGGTATCCCTTTAGTTAAATCATGATTTTTTATTGTTTCATAGAATTGATGCGCTCATTCATTGTTGATTTTTATGTATAATTCGTCGACGTTGTTAATCTTGCATATTGCTCCAAGTTTATCCATTGTTCGTCGTAACGATACCAAGGATTCTGTTGGTTTAATCATTATTTCTTCTTTTTCAGGGATCCACTTTACATTATCATGAAAATCATTATTTTGTATTTTAATTTGGACTTTCTTTCCATGTGAAGCATCATGGCCAGTGATCACTTCTTTGGAAGAATCCGTTTTTCCTTTTTGAGCTTGCATTCGGGTTGTTATGAATGCATTTTGGCTTAATTTTGTATTCATGTCTTTCAATTCGGCCGTTGAAATACGTGATAGCGCGTCCGCCACTACGTTCTCACAGCCTTTTTTTGTAATAGACATCGAAATTGTATTCTTCAAGAGCTAGACGAAATTTTGTCAGTCTGCTCGAAGGGTCGGTTAATGTAAAGAGGTACACTAAAGGCCTGTGATCTGTATACAATTCGAATTTTCGCCCATATAAATAGTTACGGAAATGTCGTACTGCCCAAACCACAGCCAAAAGTTCCTTCTCTATAGTTATATAATTCTTTTCTGCGCAATTCAACGTCTTGCTAGCGAAGGCTATTGGTTTGTCATTATTGTTACTGAGTGCTGCGCCTATTCCGTTACCTGAAGCGTCAGTATGTAGTTTAAAAATATTTCGTTCATTAAAATCAGGATAATCTAAAACCGATTCGCTTATGAATTGCTCCTTTAGTTTTTGGAATGCTGTTTCACACTCCGAAGTCCAATTGAAAGGTACGTTTTTTCTCGTAAGGAAATTTAATGGAATACAAGTTTCAGCAAAGTTTCGAATATGTTTCCTATAATAATTAGCAAATGCTACGAATCTTTTAACTTCGTTAGCATCTGAAGGGCTTTTCCAATTTTTAATAGTTTCAATTTTTGAAGGGTCTGGAAGGACACCTTCCTTTGAAATAAAATGTCCTAGATAAAGCAGTTCTCGCTTCAAAAAATTACACTTTGAAGGGTTAAGTTTCAAATTTACTTCTCGAAGCCTTTGAAATATAGACATTAAATTTCTATTGTGTTCGTCGAATGTTTTCCCAAACACAATAATATCGTCAAGGTAAACTAAACATCTTTCCAAATTTAGTCCCGACATCGCTACTGTCATCAATCGTGAAAAAGATGATGGACTGGTTTTCAGCCCCATCGGCAGTCTGGTCATCTGATATTGTCCAGACGGCGTTGAAAAAGCAGTAATATGTCTGTCTTCAGGCTTTAGTTTACATTGATAATAGCCTTGCGACAGATCTAAATGAGTGAAATATTGTGCACCTGCTAGTGAATCTATTATATCTTCGATGTTAGGCAGAGGGAATTTATCATCCTCTAATACGTTATTCAATTTTCGATAATCGATCACAAGTCGCCATTTTTTCTCATCATTGGCAGACTTTTTCGGTACCAAAAGAATTGGGTTATTCCATTCTGACTTGGATTTTTCTATTATTCCGTCTTCCATCATTTTATTAATTTGTTTGTCTACTTCGGTTTTTTTTTGAGAAACTGGCAGTCGGTATGGCTTACCATAAACTGGTTGCGCGGTTGGCTTCACAGATATCAACGGGCAATATACTTGCGTAGTTTCTAGTTTATCACCCTCTAGGCAAAATATGTCAGAATATTTTAGGCATATTTTACTAATCAACTGTTTCTCATCCTGTGGTAAATGATGCAACTTTAGTTCCTTTAATAATTTTTCTACTCTTGCACTATCCTTGTTGTCTATTTGTTTTAAATCAATTACATTGTACCTTGCTGCAAGTTGGATATTTGTCTTGAAATTTTCAATTTTTGCCGGTTTATTTTTTAAATTAATGATACGAACAGCAATCGTACCATTCGTGGGTATAGCTATTGAGTTTGCAATGAAAACATGCGGTACTATTTCCTGTTGTAGTACCACACAAGTATCTGTCATGTCTGTTTTAATGTACCTGACCATTTCAGTTCTTGCCGGTATAACACAAGTCAAATGATCATGTATATTAAACGGAATGCTACATGTATTGTAATCATAATCATTATTGCTTAACGTTAACGTAAGCGTACTAAAATCTAAATTTGCCTGCTATATTGCTGGGTAGCCGATCAACTACATTGAACTTAACGTTAAAACTCATATGCTTAAATGTTATTTTGGTATCCACAGAGCCTACTGACGTAGTTAGTCCATTGATACCTCTAATGTTTATTTTATCATTAGTCCTTATATATGTATCAGGAGGTAAATATTTTTTATGTATTAAACAGCATGATGCGCCACTATCCATTATAAAATTTATAGGGATATTAAATATTGTTGTTGTTGGTTGTTGTTCTTCTACAACGTGTGCCGTGTGGGAATTACCATGTCCACGACGGTTTCCTCGGTAATTATTATTATGGTTGTTGTTGTTGTTATTGTAATGGTTATTGTTGTTACAACCATTGTTGTAATTACCCCTTCCGAGGTAATTACCTCTCGAGTTGCTTCGTCCCCTTGTGGATCCACGGCTCCTCGAGTTTCCTCTGAAATAACCTCTGTGGGGGTTTGTGAACCACAGTGTAGTTTCATTAGTTTTGTGCAATCCCGGCCCACACTCAAGGGCATCGGATACTGCCTTGTTTAAGGTATTCGGATTCCTCGCATTTAAGAGGAATTGTGTTGTGGAGTCTTTTAGACCATCTACGAACGCACGCACAGCAATCGTTTCCACTAGGTTGCTGGCGGCTGACTCGCTGGCAAACGTTCCTTGGGAAACGTAGGCTGCGGCCAATTTTGAAGCAAGTTTTGTGATCTCATCTCCGAAATCGGTTATGGTTCTATTTCCTTGACGTTTGGAAAGCATTTCGCTTTCCACCGCCTTCGGTGTTAGTTTCACTCCAAATTTTAGTTTCAATGCCTCGATGGCGGCATCGACGGCAGCCCTAAGTTTGCACCTTAAACTTAAACTCTGGTCAATATCCATAATAAAATGGATATGATCCATAACATTTACGAATGTGATCCGTAATTTATATAAAATTTAGCAATAAAATGTCAAAAAAGTACCGTTATATATCTAGGGTATGATCAATAGAATTGTACGCATTACCCATAAACATATAGCAAATGTTCCATAAAAGGTTCAATATCATTCCTTAAAGTTGTAAAATTGATCCTTAGAATGTAACGTTTGTGAACTTAAATATATACACATGATCAATAAATTTTTGATGCAATCGTCAATGATCCATGATAGTTTTGAAAAATTTACCACAAGCTTCGAAATATGGCCCATAGGAAATAAACTTTGGGCATTAAAATAATATGTTGGATCCATAAATTGTGCCAGAATTATAACAATGTTGGGTTTATATTTTTTTTTAATTTTGGCTACGGGGAAATCGATCCTTGACTGCGCTTCTACTCAGATCTATTAACATGTCCGTTTCTTTAGCTATGCGGCTCAAATATTGCTATAAAAGAAGGATTGCTTCTTAGAAGATTTTCAATTTTTCAGAGAGCTGATTTACTTTCGCGATTTCACGTTCTTTTACGACCGCAACTGCGACACATGTTTTCCAATAAATTTGTTAAAGAGAACTCGTGCATGTAGAGCACTAGGGAAGATATTCCTATAATTATCTCATCACTATGCAATTCATCCTACTTGAAATTAAACAATGAACAAGTGACAGGTTTAGTTAGTAATGTTTGTTGTTGTTATTAAAAGTAAGCAAACATTATTAGAAAACGAAACTGATCCTTCAACTGCCCAATTTTTTGATTCAACATACCGGGCAAATGCTTGAATCAGTCGTTGACTTGAAGACGATATCAGAAACTTCGACCGCTTTCTACTTCCTTAGTTCTTCAATCCTCAACTGCTCAGCAGGCAACATTGATATTTCTAACGCTTGGAGTACAGCATAACAAATCGTGGCTACTATGTCACATTGTACAATATAGTGTGTCTAACTGAGGAGCTGTTTGATTTTTTTTTTTTCTGAAAACCAATGTTTGGAAAAATTGTAGTTGAGAAAATTTTCTGTAAGAATAATTTGCTACGGATCATTTATATGTGTTTATAGATTACTATTCATTGTTTTATGGATCATAGACAATTTATTTATGGAACATTTTCAATAATTTATGAATCATGTGCACGTATTTTAGTGCACAAATGTTACATTCTGTGGATCAATTTTACAACTTTAAGAAATGATATTGAACCTTTTATGGAACATTCGCTATATACATTAATTGTTATGTTATATATTCTCCGTGCGAGGAGTAACGATTATGAGCGGAACTATCAAAACTTTCTCTTCATATCTTTCATTCTAGCCAAAAACATTGTTGTTCACTCTTGGTGCCTCATGGTGATGAGCGAACATCTCTTTCTACATTTAAATTAGTTATTGTGTACAAAACTAAAGCATTAATAAATAAGCATTAATAAAATTAAGTTCAAATTTTTTGAAATGATCATTAGTACACAATGTAAGTATGCCAAATCACAGTAAACTCAATGCATTCTCATACGAATTTACATGATCGTGTTTATACAACTCTTCTTTCATTCAAGTTTATTAAATAATAAAGCTTTCAAGTTGATTCTATTGTTCCACTTTCATTCGCCAACCGTAAGCAGAAGAAACTGTTGTTTGTGATTGTGGATTTGAGGGAAAAGTTAAAGTCCGGTGTGTAAACCTGGCTTTTCGGTAAGAAATGAAATTAGGTAATGGTCGTCCCGTGTGTTGTGAAAATATGTATTAGAATGGAACTAGCGTAGAGTCCAATTTGCTCATGGCGAACATGGCAAAGGTTACCAATGATTACGTGGTTTCCAAAGCAAGCTAAAAAATAATGTTACTAATTTTTTATTTATTGTGCAATTTGTTTTCAACGCATATCCACAGATGAAAATTCAATGCCTCCAGCTCACTAGTTCTTGAAAGCAGTTCATTTGCCCTCTTGCATGGTGAAAAAACATTTCATCAATCCGACCATGGATTACAATCTCCTTAATAAAGGTGGTCTGATGATTTTGTTATAAATTGAATTATACAATAAATCTACAAATTCAGTCCTTTGTAAAACACGCATTTTCAATTAAATATTTAATGACACTCATTTATTTAATATCCTTCTTCTATAAGCTGTCATTCGCAGTGCCACTAAAAATCAATTCATCTGCTCTCAACTGAGCTGAACATTTGGACAACCTTATCGGACAGACCAACTATCTTCGTGAAATTGAATTTTGAAATGACAGTGTTCTCTTGACCAGAGCAACCGAGTTTCGAAGTCATTATTTGGCTTTGTTCATTCGTCGATGGATGTTCATAATCGCCTGTGCTGTTGTCAATATCAATATTCAATATACTCTAGACGGGGAGAGTATCAAATGAAAAAAACAACATTCGCTTCCTCTGATGTAGAACATGATGTGTAATTTTTTAGGGAGAGGTCGATAGGTTACAAGTATTAGAAGTTTTTATTGTGATAATAAAGGGCAGTAAGACTGCGATTGACACTATTCATAGGAACTATTATGATTGAATTGAAAATGACAGTTTGATGTTTGCTGATCACTTGCGATTGTAACAAAGCTGGGCTGGCAACTTAAACTCCAATGAGTATCAAGAAACGAGGCATTATGAGTTGATTTGTTCATCGCCCTTGATTTCGACATCTGATGTTATCAATACAAATAAAATGCACCTACACTGATTCGAAATGCTTCTCATTGCGTATGATAGTGAGTGATAGAAACAGACACTGGTCATTCGTCGACCAAAACCGACCGAAGTGAGCTGATATTTCAGTGCAAATGCCAAACTATAATTGTTTTCAAATGAAAAATAAATCCGGCTGCTATACTTCTTTGGATATACTACTTTATTATTGCTGTCAAATAGCTGAAGTCTTTACAAGGATTTTGATGTTTTGTTTAAGTTGTGATTACATTCCCTAGTTTTGTTTAAATAAATTAATAATTATTTAGTTGTTATTGAAAGCTTAGTGTTTAAATGTGAGTTAATGTTTGTGATAGAAAATATTTGTAAACTTCGTATTAAAGATATTAAACTTATTGTTTTATTTGCTGAAAGAAAGGTTTATATTCTTTGGTAAAATTGTAAGCTAGCTTATTTCAAACAACGTTACCAACAAACGAATTTTATAGCTTTTTGTAGCTTTTTTTTGTACACTCAGCGAAATAAACTTTCGATATTCATAAGATTGCATTATGATTATTTGCTATAAGAAATCAGTATGACTTTCATAACTTTACCTTATGAAATATAATGATGTTGCAAAAATAAAAATATTCAGCAACCGGGATTCGAACCTTGAACGTGGGGGTTATGGGTCCAGTGACTTGCCCACTAGCATATATCTACACTTGAAAACAGGAATGCTTAAAGGCGTACAAGAACAACGTCGTGTGAAACAAAAGCCGTTCATAAGGCAACCTTATGAAATTCAAAAGCATCGTTCATAAGTTGAACCTTATGAAATTCTTAAGATTATTTGGCTGAGTGTAGAGTAAACTGATTTAGAACAGTTTTCCCTAAATAATTTATTAGGGTGTCGCTACAAAAAAAAAACAAGTTCTTTCGTTCTTACTTTTTTATTTCCAATTTCCCAACAGTATTGCTTTCAGATGCTTTTCAGAACTTGAGAAGATGTTACTTTTGACCTATAAATCTGGCCGATATTTTTTACCGTTAGCGGTTTATTTACGATTTTCTTAGAAAATTACACCTCTTTCAAATGTAAACACATTTACTCACTTTTAAAACATATCCTATCTCCAGTTTTATTATCATTATTATTATTGTTTATTCGTCAACAGGTGAAATACCCACCCCAATGACAATCGTGTTTAACTTCAAACTAACATACACATATAATATTCTAAACCCTAGCAAATAGTGACTAACATAAAAAACGCCTCAAAGCACATTTCTAGGATATTTTTCAAGAGGGCGAATCTAACAATGAGAGATTCTCTCCTCTCTCGCTCTCTTTCATTAATTACAGTGCCTTTTATAAAACTTTTGAGGGATTCTTTAGTATAGATAGAAAGACAACAGTTCTGGCTAGCATACTCTACAAATAGTAGAATGAAAAACGTAAAGCTGAATGGAATATGAATGAAAGAGAAAGTAATCAAAGAGAGTGTCTCAATTTCAGATACGCCCTAATGAAAAAAAAACCCTAGATTTGTTCGTTTCGAGTGACACATTAAAATCAAACACATGGTAGCACCTGTTAAAAATACGGGACATGCATCGCATAGGTTTCATTGAAGCCATAATTTATTCGTGCAGGAGGACAGCTTAGAAACAGATGTGTTCGGAGGTTTCGGCGACGAATGTTTATATCCAACAGGCTCAGCAGCGATGCACAATCAATGTTGCTTTGAAGAATATCTCCGATGAAGCATGCCTCTGCCATGTTGCGTCTCTACTCGAGTGGTTCCAAGTGAATGAGCTTGCAGCGGCTAGTATAACTTGGCAAATTCATTGGATCCCTCCATCTGAGGTGACGAAGGGCGAATCGGATGAATTTCCGTTGAATGGTTTCTATGCGTAGAGTTTCGCTTTGATAATATGGAGACCTTACGACGGACGAGTATTCAAGGATAGGGCGTACAATTGCGCAGTATATAGCCTTCAGGCAATAAACATCCTTGAACTTTTTGCCAAAGCGGAACAAGAAGCCCAGCTGCGACGAAGCATTTGACACAACGTACCCAACGTGGTCCTTGAAGATTAATTTAGAGTCGATAAGGATCCCCAAGTCCCTTATCGTAGTATCACGTCGCATTTGTATACCTGCCAAGCCATAGTCAAATTGGAAGAAGGAGCGTCTGCGGCCAAAGGAAATTACCGAACATTTGGAAACATTCAGAGACATTCGATTGATACGACACCATTCAGCGAAGGTTTCCTACTGTTGTTGCAAAAAAATGCGTCCTCCGGAATCCTGATCGTGTAAAAAAGCTTCAAATCGTCGGCATACGAGAGTTTCAGGCAATCCCGAAATGGCTGCCTTGGGGAACACCAGACCACACCATGAAATGAGATGAAACGTAGTCTCCTATTCTGACGGACATCCTTCGTCCGGTCCAAAGAAGCTGACTGTCATTCATGCCATAGTTTGAGAGCGAAACATATTTGCGATATCCGGTAAGGAGTTGGCTTCAATCAGACCATTGGTCATCGTAGAGAGTAGTCCGGATTCCGTTCGTTGGTCATTCACGTCATTCACTTTTTGGTTTGTTTTTTTAGGCGGTTTTGTAGATGATCTTGAAAGGCGTCGAACAAATTGTGGGGTTGTGTCACCAAGTCTTTATAGCAAACAGCCGTTTGTGATGGTGTTAGCTTTAAGCTAGAATTCATGATGTTTTATTAATCATAGTTCGCAATTACATCTTTGATTTACTTACAATTTTAGTGTAGAAATAAGTACATGGGAGGAATCTTTTCTTCCATCCACGTTATCTTAGGTTATCTGTAAGGCGTAGTTTATAAGTTAGCGTTTAATTTCACAATATTTTCAAATAAATCTACTTACGATAGAAAGTAAATATTCTCACTTATTTTTAAGAAAATAAACTAGTTTTAAGGAATCTTACTGATCGAAAATAGTAAAATTAGTTTCGTCTCCGCACAACAATGTGTTTTTGTTATAGATTAATTCTTTAATGCTTCCGTTTGACGTTCCTTTTCATGGCATGTCATTCTTGACATGTTCGGTGTATGCGGTCTGCTGTGAACGCGTTGACCTACATCGACGGCGTCGCTGCGACGAGGGGTGTTGTCGTCACATACCCCCACCCGTAAACCTAGGTGCTGACCCTGATACCCCGAAGGTTCCATAGGTTTACATAACTCTCCGACGTCCAACACTGCAAGCCGAACTGCAGGCCGCCGTAGAACTCCACTCGCCGTTCGCATCAATGCCTGGCGAACTCTTCCATCGCGTCCTGTAATTGTTTTCTCAATTCGTCCACGGATCCACTGGTTACGCCCAGTTCCGTTGACCACAAGAACTAGATCACCCTCTTCTAACTCCTTGACGTCCTCGAACCACTTACATCGACGGGTTATCACTGGCAAATACTCCTTTATCCATCTCTTCCAAAACTTTCCGGTGATAAATTGGGCCAACTTCCAACTACTACGGAGTGCTGCGTGGCTATTGTCTCCGGCTGGCGGAAGAAATTTGTTGCCCGTTGAGCTGCCCAACAGAAAGTGGTTGGGAGTTAAAGACTCCTGATCTGCTGACTCAAGTGGGATATACGTCAGCGGTCGGGAATTGACTAACGCTTCTGCTCCATAGATGATGGTTTGCAGGGTCTCGTCGTCGGGCTTTCGAAGGGTGTCCAGAGCTGAACCAACTGCTGTCTTTACCGACCTGACGAGTCGCTCCCACGCTCCACCCATGTGTGGGGCCGCAGGAGGGATGAATTTCCAGGCAGTGTTTGAGTTCGTGAAGGTGTTTGCTATGTCCTCGTTGCTTATAGCGATCTCCTCCTGAAGCTGCCGGTTGGCCCCTTGAAAGCAGGTGCCGTTATCGGAGTAGAACACTGCTGGTGATCCACGACGACATATAAACCTCCGTATAGCCATAACACATGATTCCGTAGACAAGCTATGGACTACCTCCATGTGCACAGCTCGAATCGTAAGGCAAGTAAATAATGCGACCCATCGTTTCACCTGGCTACGTCCCACCTTGACCAGCACTGGTCCAAAGTAATCCACTCCAACGAATGTGAACGGACGTACAAATGGCTGCAATCTTTCCATGGGGAGAGGTGCCATTACTGGGGCTTTGGGAGTGGCTTTGGAGATCTTGCAGAACACGCAGTTTTTACAACCCTTTGCACAAGAGATCTCAGCTTGGCCACTTCGAAGCGCTGCCGCATTTCGTTCACCACTGTCTCGCGGTTGGCATGACGAAAACGGCGGTGGTACCAATCCGTGATGAGTGTTGTTACTGGATGACATTTTGGAAGAATAGCAGGATACTTGGCTTCGAATGGTACGTACGATGCAGCACTTATGCGACCACGCATCCGAAGGATCCCTTGCTCGTCCATGAAAGGCCAGATCTTATAGATGGAACTCGACTTGGACACGGTGGGATGACGATTATCCGGGCTACCCCGAGTTTCTTCCAGTCTGGTTCTCTCTTCTGGATAAACATCGTCTTGCGCCCTTTTCCATAGCAGCATTTCGGACCTGGACAACTCTTCCTGGGTGAGCACATTAATACGCAGATTCTGTCCGATGTTCTTTCGGCGCGAGTTATCGATGAACCGAATTACGTACGCCATGGTTCGTAGCAACTTCATCCATTGGCTGAACCTGGAATACTCCAACAGCGTTGGGTGATTGTAATGTACCTGAACCTTTCGCACTTCTTCATGAGTTGTAGCTACGGAGGGTTGTTCAGGCCAAGACTCCTCATCATAGCGCAGAAATTCAGGTCCTCGAAACCAAGGGCTATTAAATTCCAGGTTCGGACCGGTCTTCCATTTCGTAGCAACATCCGCAATATTCAACTTTGATGGTACCCATCTCCAGTCACTCGGGTCACTCAGGCTGAGGATCTCTCCTATACGAACCGACACGAACTTGTGAAAACGGCGATGGTCAGAGCGGATCCAGGCCAATACCGTAGTGGAGTCACTCCAGAAGAAACGTTGAGCAACTGGAAAGGTATGATAGCCCAGAATCGAAGCATGAAATCGAACTCCTAGCACTGCTGCCTTCAACTCGAGCCTTGGGATTGAAAGCGTCTTCAGAGGAGCCACCTTGCTTTTTGCTATCACAGGTGACAGCTGAATGTTACCATTTTTCACCAGTCGGAAGTATACGGCGCACGAGTAAGCTGCATCACTGGCGTCCACGAAAACATGGACTTGCAGGCCTTCCAAGGTATCTGGGAACGGTGAAAAGTAGCAACGTGGTATCATCAGTTTATCCAGCACCGGGAAGAGGTCCACCCACTTGCGCCATTTTCGGTATAGGTCTTCGTTTATAGGGTCATCCCAGCCTGTTCCGGAAGCCCATGTCCCTTGAATAATTATTTTCCCGTGAACAAGAAAATGGGAGATCAGCCCCAGTGGGTCGAAGAGACTCATAACAACCCTCAACACTTCTCGCTTGGTAGGGACGTGTGCCACGTCTACGATAGCACGAAGATCATCTCGCAGCGTTACCGTGTAGGTGAAACAGTCCTCCCTGGAGAGCCACTTCATCCCCAGGACGGATTCGTACGTCCCTTCTCTTTCGAGCATCAAAGTCTTCGGACCGTCAGCAGTAATTTGCTCTATTCCGTTAAGCAGTTCAACCGAGTTCGAACGGAACCCCGAATCTCGAAGCCTCCTCTTGCATGAACTACTATCACTTCCTTAACGACTTCAACTGCCTCTTCGACGGTCAGAAAGCTATCCAAGTAATCATCAACGTAATGGTTTTTACTATGGCGGCGGCCGCACGCGGATAATGGTCAGAAAACTCCTGTGCATTGATGTTTTTAACATACTGCGGCAGAAGCGGGCGAACAAGTTGCGCCGAAGGTGGCTACGTCCATGACGAAAACCTGATTTGCTCGGAGGGACTATCCCTCCAGAGGAAGCACTGCGCCAGGCGGTCCTCCCTACGAATGAATAGTTGGTGAAACATCTCCTTGATATCACCCGAGACGGCCACGGGATACTGGCGAAAGCGACACATAACAGCTGGTAAAGGTGTTAACAAATCTGGACCTTTAAGAAGTTTGGAGTTGAAAGAAACGCCATTCGTAACTGCAGCTGCATCCCAAACTAGCCGCACCTTGTTCGGTTTCTTGGGATGGACAACGACTCCTAGTGGGAGAAACCAGACGCGTGTAGTAGCTGCGGTTGCCCGTTCAGAATCGGTAGCCTTGTGTGCATAGCCCTTTTGCACGTACTCAGCAATTTTCTCGCAGACTTGCCCTTTCAAGGATGGATTTTTGCTAAGCTTTCTTTCTAATGACTGTAGTCGACGAACTGCCATGGGGAAACTATCCGGAAAATCCGGATTTTCGTCCCGCCAAAGGAGACCAGTCTCGAAGCCCTGATTGGTCCGCCTGGTCGTTTGCTCCAGAAGTTTTCTAGCTCGACTATCCTCCTCCGACTCCAGGACATCGTAGGGTCCGGTTACACCAGTGTCTTCCAGCGCAAAGTAGTCTCGTAGTTGGTCGTTGAGCTGATGGTCCCGATCTGGTAGTGCAGCAGCATGGAAGTTGACCACTGCTGTTTGCTTTGAAGAGCTGGCCACACACCCGAAAATGCTCCAACCTAGACGACACTTTGCAGCAATTGGATCCGTTGGCCCACCTTCCCGCAATTTCAGTGGGACTCCCAGATGGAGATTGTCCAATCCAATCAGCAGTTTTGGCTGGACTTGATCATAGTCATCCAACGGAAGACCCCGTAAATGTGGATACTGTTGGCAAAGCTCCTTGTACTTCAGTGTTTGCGGAGGCAGTACCAAACAGCTGACCGTGCGAGCTTGGCACAGTTTGTGACGAATACCAGCACGTTTCTCCGATATGTCCAGCTGAATTAGTTGTGACCCTGGTTCCTCACGGGTTACCTTACCCGTCCACTGTAATGTTAGCGGTTCCGAAGGCCCGGATACACCGAGCCGCGTAGCGATCGTCTTCTCTAGAAGGGTAATGGAAGAACCCTCGTCGATAAAGGCGAAGATGGCTTCAGAACGACTTCCCGCATGTAGGACCACAGGAAGAATGCGGAACATAGAGAGACGACCACTTCCTAGCGTGAGGTGGTTTGCAGTCATATTGGGGGATGGTTGCGACGAAGACGGGGAATGAAGTAGTGTATTATGTTTTTGACGACATCCCTCAATCCCACAACCTTGCCAGGACTTACAAGGCCACTTGCCATGACTGTTGAGACAGGTACGACAAATCCCCGTTTTATCAACAATTTTCCACCGTTCATCAATACTTAAGGATTTGAAACGGTGACAGTCAACAACTCGATGTCCCTCTCGTTCGCACGCTGCGCATGGCTTACCTGCTCTCTTGTACGATGGATGAGTTGGTACGACGGGAGATGACGCTGGGACCGCCGAATGTGCCTGTACCATGCCTTTCTCCTTGGACCTCTTTGTTCACTCTTGAAGTTCCGACTGGTGCTCGGAAGATCGAAAGATACCTGACTTGCAGCTGCCACTAATCCTCCCATGAAGTCACCAAACGTTGCCAGAGTGGCATATTGTTGTTTGCTCTTGTAGACTGCCCACTCCATTTTAAGTGATCCGGGCAGCTTCTCGACAAGCTCTTGCATCAGCACCGGGTTGGCCAAATGCAAGAATTGGTTCGCCGCCTTCAAATGATCCACGAGGTTCTGCACGGTCAATCCAAATTCCATTACGGTTTCGAGGCGATCATGTCTAGGAGCTGGAGCACGGTGAACTTTCTCGATAAGCGATCGTATCAGTAATTCCGGTCTGCCGTACAGTGTCTGCAAGGTGTTGATTACTTGCGGAACACTAGAAGGAAGCAGCAACCTACTCCGTACCGATTCTAGCGCCGGCCCCTTCAAGCATCGCTGCAGGCGGATAAGGTTTTCCGCATCGGTGTACCCGCACGCTGCGGTAGTCTGTTCGAAGCTGCACATGAATATTGGCCAATCTTCGGGATTTCCAGAGAAATGTGGCAATTCTTTCCCCATCACCTGTCTCGCTGCCATTTGACTTGCTTCCAACGGTACGGAAGGTGCCCGGATATGCTGGCGTGGTAAGGTTGACGGAAGATTCGAGATGCCTCTGCAATCGGATGGATCAATGCCTGATCGATACATCGAACAGTTGGGAACACGAGATGACTGTCCTCCACCGTTAGTTTCAGGCCATTTACGAGGCTCATTGAGTAACTGTGTTATCGGGATGTCAGGGAAATCCATCCGTTGCCCAGACTGCATGGGAACTTCAGCCAAGATCGGAGATTGGCTAACCGGTATCGATGGATGTGCTATTATGGATGTGCCCGCGTTAGGCGTCATTGGGAGAATCGGCGGACCCGAGGGTTGTCCAGGCGACATTGACACGACAGGTGGCGCTGATTGCTGGACAGGCGTAAGATTTACTGGTAGTTGACGTTCTTTCGTTTCCATCTGATCGGGGGTTGGCGGCGGTGGGTTCGTTCTTAGCGAAGGGACTATTTTTCGGGAAATCGAGCCCAAATCACGTGCTTCGGACGGGCATTCTTCCAGCCAATCGGATATCCTTTGCTGAGAATCACGAATCGATCCATCTCTACTGCCACACTCGCTCAGTTGTCGGACGATAGTTTGCTTCATCTCGAACGACTCTTTCCTGATCATCTGCTGCTTCTCGCGGAACGATTTTTCATCATCCAGCTGTCGTTGACGGATTCGTGCTTCTTCCTCCATAATAACCTTTCTCTCTCAAGTCGACGCAAAGCTTCTTGCGTCGTTTTCTTCTTCATTGCTTCCTGGGCCTGTAGTTCTTCTTCCTTCATAAATTGCTCCTCTTCAATCAGCTTTATTTCAGTTCGTAGACGAGTAGAACGGGCACTGGAAGTCGTGCTGTTTACGGCCGATGGGGATATCTGCAGATTGGACGCCAGATCGGGGACTTTCTGCGGCTGCTTGAAACGGATTTGGCAGTTGACGATCGGTGAGACCTGGTATCGGCTGGTGGAATTTTTAGATGGCGAGACGACGAAGACGAATCCTTCTTCTTGCATCTTTTGCACACGTATACCTGTTCTTTCACCGAGTCATCCACACCTGCACAACGGAAGTGTTCCCAAAGCCCACATTTGTCACAGGCAACCCATTGCTCATCTTCCAAGTCGGGTTCCGTACAAGACTGGCAGCTGTATCCCGTCGTTTTACAACGTTCCTCCATTCCTAACCCCATATAAAATTCTTAAAGATTTTGTGGGGTTGTGTCACCAAGTCTTTATAGCAAACAGCCGTTTGTGATGGTGTTAGCTTTAAGCTAGAACTCATGATGTTTTATTGATCATAGTTCGCAATTACATCTTTGATTTACTTACAATTTTAGTGTAGAAATAAGTACATGGGAGGAATCTTTTCTTCCATCCACGTTATCTTAGGTTATCTGTAAGGCGTAGTTTATAAGTTAGCGTTTAATTTCACAATATTTTCAAATAAATCTACTTACGATAGAAAGTAAATATTCTCACTTATTTTTAAGAAAATAAACTAGTTTTAAGGAATCTTACTGATCGAAAATAGTAAAATTAGTTTCGTCTCCGCACAACAATGTGTTTTTGTTATAGATTAATTCTTTAATGCTTCCGTTTGACGTTCCTTTTCATGGCATGTCATTCTTGACATGTTCGGTGTATGCGGTCTGCTGTGAACGCGTTGACCTACATCGACGGCGTCGCTGCGACGAGGGGTGTTGTCGTCACACAAATGATTATTTAGAGTTGCTTGTACTCAGTGTTCAACTTCGTATATATTGCTCTCGTAGAGACAGTACGATACTTGCTGTATCGCCGGAAAGCGGCTTGCTTCATTTTTTTGAGATGTTTGAGATCGGCATTAGACCAGGCTGGCTTAGGTGGGATACAGCTGAACTTAGTCGATAGCGTATGATAGGATGCATAATATCGTTGTTGAAGCGAGGTTAGTGTTTAAGTTGTAAGGAAACCGTCACAACTGAACGCGTGGGAATCAATGTACATCGTCACTTCCGACAACCCTCTGATGAATGAAGACGATGCGCCAATAATTTCCTCTCTCTTTCATCTGACGAAACTGGAATCCCAGTAGAATATTGTTTTACTCCTCTCGACGTGTATTGTAACACAATATGAATACTTGTTGTAGTATTGTACATCGTAACCAGTCGGACATCGTCCTGTAGATGGGCAACATCTAGCCCGAAACCGGTCGACTAAAAAGGTAAATTTAAATCCCTTTTTATGTTTTGTAAGAACAATAAGTGTTGTGTCCTGTCTCGCGTCGCGTCTCTCGTGTGTACTAAGTTCTTACGTTAGCACAAGCTACAAAAAATATAGTAGTGTTTAAGTCTCTAAGAACATCGCCCCAATCAACATTTGCGAAGAAATCGTTCATTCCATCGAAATCAGCCTTACTAAAATCGTAAGAAACGCTTTCAGACGTGTCACGAAAGCGTCGTTGACGGTTTATTTCGATTTTCATTTGCACAGGAAGATGATGCCTACAGATTTTAACTAGTGGTTCAGGAGCTTGCATCACCGTGCTGTTCATGCATATTTTCTCGCTGAAGAAGCACAGATCTAGAATGCGGTTGTTTTCTTTTTTTTGATGCCATTCATTTGCTGAAGTCTAGCGGTGCTGTATGCGTCCAGTAATTTATTTTATGCTGAATTTATTGAAGATCAAGATCCGGGAAGAGATGACCATGAGAACTATGTTGCCAAGATATTGTGCTCAAGTTGTAATCGCCTAGCACTATCCAATTGAGCGAGTCACGATGCTTGTCGATCACACTTTTGACGTTTATTCGGTCCGGAGGTATGTACACCACGCATAGGAAAAGATTATCGTTAACAGTGGTGATAGCGATCCATAGTTGCTCAACCGACAAACTGCCAGGAGGATTTAGCACACGAGATAGGAGAGTCGAACGGACAGCTAGCAGAACACCTCCTCGGGTGCTTTTATGGCTATTTGACGGCGACTGGTCTTGACGATACACGGTGTATGAGTCATCGAACAGTTGACTCGTGGTAGTGTTTGCGTTGAGCCAAGTTTCACAGAGAGCGTAAATATCATACTTGCATCGCTGAAGGCCAAGTGATACTCGGCAAGAGAGCTGTTGATTCCTCCAACGTTTTGATAATACATCAAAACATTTGCTAAGTTGGGTGTAATGATTCTCGCTGGATTGGCAATCCTAGGGATAGGAGACGCATCGGGACAGGAAAATCCATTACTGATAGAATACTTGCCACTGTAGGCAGCTTGGAAGACCCTGCCCTCAACACTAGACTCAGGGTCGGGACGTCTTAGATGACACGAACTAGGAGACTGTAACAGCCGATGGCGCGACTGAGTTAAGTGAGACAGGGCCTTTCATAGTGCTTTCTTTCGGGCGTCCCGGGTTGGATGACAGCAGATATGGTTGTCTTGGAGGATGACGCGAGGATGACTCGTATGAACGCGATGTAGTTGGAACTGATGATTCGCCGGTAGAGTCTACAGAGCGCGAGCTGCAAGCGGGAAGGCAATCAGGAAGAGCTTGTTTAGTGAAAAATGGGTACTTGCCTGGGTAAGCAGGCTGGAGAACAGCTTCAACAGTTTCGACAACAGGTCCGCGACGACTCCGATGAACGATGGCTGTATGAGACAGGACAACATCGAACTGAGAGAAGTGGTCTTCATAATGCTTTCTACGGTGTGTCGCGGTATCCCTGTAGAGAAGTTTTCGCCGTAAAGTCAGCAATCGGAAATAAAATTCAAAGAATTGACATCAGTTTCTTGTTTGACCAAAGGCACAGCCTTAACTGTTTCGCATTGCAGACTGTCTCTTGCTAACTTCTCCACTGCGTCCGCCTTCACACTGGGGCCAGATAGGTAAATCCAAAACATAGCAGTTGGTTGTGGCACAGTTGTGATACTGATGTTGTTGATTGGTCCAATTCCACCAAGAAGCGGTTAGACAACTGGATTATCGTTATCTATCCGATGACGTTTTGTTACGCGGCGATTAGCAGAGGTGGGAAGTGATGGGGTGATTGAGTTAATTAGATTTGAGAGCTGAGAAATTTGCTTACTATGCTTGGCTAGCTCCTTTTTCAGTTCAGCATTCGCTGCAGATTGGTTTCTGGTCAGTTCATTAACAGCGTCTACAGCGGAAGTGATAGCATGTCGAAAACGAGTTAATTTCATCAGCTTCACGCATTCATCGCACATCCAAAGCAGGTTGGGTGAGTCAGACAAAACTTTGACGATATTCTTGTCGACGTTTGCACATCGCAGATGAACGACATGTTCACAGAAGCCCATACAAGTAATGGTTTCCTCTCCGCGCTTGATAGCCTTTGCGCGGTGGTCAGTGTGTAAATAATATTTATCCGAACCGCGATAATTTATTCCCGACAGCAGAAATTTCTACCGTACTAATTCTTCACTGTCCACTGCTCAATACTAGTGCACGCAACGAGCGATAAGTTGTTGGCGTTGATCGAAGCCACGGATGTGTGAACCACACAGTTACGTGAACCACCAGATATGCTTGCGAGTTTTCGAGCAGATGCAAAGACATACACTGACGAGCTTGCCCTCGCTTCAATGGGGATAAACTTTGGTGAGCAGCAATACAAGCTTAGATGAAAAACAATAATAAACACAACACAGCTCACGCGATAAGTAATTAGATCACAACGGTAGTATCAACACACGAGTATCAATACACAAAGCACTGGGAAACAAACGCCGATTTTATGATGTCGAAAAGTAAACAAATTAAGTCGAAAACTTGGGACCGAAAACAACATGCAAACAGTAATGGTCGCTGTGCACAAATGAACTTGAATGATCAAATATAAAATGCCATGATAAAAAACCTTCCAAATCCAGTTAAGACATGTTTTTTTTTGCCCCAACCTGAGAGATCAACATTTGAGAGAGGCATTTTTTTTTTACAAAACCCATAATAACTTTTGTTTGACATTGACAAGTTGTATCTTTAAATGTTCTATAATGAATAGGAAGTCTGCTTTGCTGAAAAATTTGAAATAAAAAAGTTAGAGTGAAATAATTGATTTTTATAGGGACACCCTAAGCTACACTGGGAAAATTGCTCTAATTCTGTCATTTCAAAAACTGCAGAAAAATTTGTTGAATCAACGTTGCTTAAAATTTTATTATCTGCAACTTTTCTCTAGAACATATAAAGTAAGACTTTCGATTTCTCTGAAAACGAGGACCACCTTAGTTTTCATTCACACCATAAGAAGGGCCTTATTATTAGAAACAACTTTGTATAAGACCATTTTGCTCCAAAACATTATACTTGTTTTCATATCTTTGCAACTAAATTCGTATTCTGGACCACTGTAAGCCGCAACGTTTCGCGTCCTACACACCTTTAGTCACTACATTAAAAGTTAATAAACTAAACAGGTGTTTTTTTTTTGTTTAGGTAACCTTGATCGGATATTTTAAAATGCCTATAGCCAATATCCGTATCAAGCTCGAGCTACTGCCAGAATCACAAAAAAGGTTATTGATAAACTCAGCGATCCCCGTTGGCTACACTAGGGATCGAGGGCTTAGGAAAGAGGTTCGTCTGATCCCTTTTTACCAAATTTATCATTCAAGAAGGCGGTCAGCATAAATGAGTTAATACTGCTAAGAAAATCAAGTAATCGAAACAAAATTTGATTACCCAACAGTGGTTTCATTGCGGGTTCACGAACAACTGGATTATTTTTGCTGAACATTGTTATGCTGATATGAAAACGAATATTAGTGTACAGGAAATTAGCAAATATTTACATACAAAATGAAATTTATTTCATACCCAGAATACACACAACAGAAAAAAACCCTTGTACAAGCTCAAAACAATCTGTTTGCAATCTTTTATACAACAGACCTGATTTTAGCCCAAATCAATATTGCAGCGAATCCGCAAGTGACCAAGATTTGTTCGTCGTCGGTCGAACTAAGTTGTCACGAAGCACAGTGATCGAAAAAGTCTATTTTCACGGCGAAATTAATAATTTCTAAGGGTTACGTTTCCAAATCATGAAGTATTGTACAAATTTGTATATAAACTAGTTGTCCATCGCATGGTGATAATTTTGTAGTTCCAAACATTACCGCTACTTCGGCGCTATTGCAAACTTCTGAATAAAATACAATTGAAGGGTGACGTCAGAGACAAGTTGGTAGGGAACATAATTTCAAGCAACTTTGCCCAAGGCACTATTTTTCTAGCTCTTTATTCGACCATGATAGAGCTTTTTTTCTGCTCTAAGTCAGGGTGTCTCCAAAAATTTAGTTTTATTATTATAACTTTTTTGTTTCTCATTTTGAGAAAAAGTGATGTTGGAACAAAATATAGAAAATTATGGCACGCAATTTTGCCCTATGAAGGTTTTAAATTCAACTTATCATTCAAAAGTTAAAGGTAATTTTAACTAAAAACGTGCGTTTTTTTCTTTTCGACCTTAAGATGTTTTAGGCGAAGGTTGGCCAGAAAAGCATCAAATTTTTGTTTCATTGGGTTTCAAGGAACAATTTTATGTAAAAATGAGCCCGGGTACTCCTGGGACACACGAGCTGAGACAGCTTAAAATTGAACATGTTTTCTAAAAAAATTCCCCTAACTTTTTAACAATAAAATATACCCGAACATTAAGTTCAGCAAAACCATGCATCATATTTTCTCTACATTCCGTGTAAAGATTATTTTTTCCTAACAATTGAAGTTAAAAATTTAGAATGAAAAAGCAAAATTTCTAGGGACACCCTAATCTACATCAGCAAAATAGCTCCAAACTAAAGCAGTGCACAAACGCCGAACGCTCCAGTCATGAATGAGCAGCCTGAAGCGTGTTAATCTTCACACGAAAATATGATGCATGTTGTTGTTGAGCTTAGTGGACACAAGTCGGATAACTTGTTTATATACAACTTTATACAAGACAGCATGATTCTGAAACGTAGCCTTTAGGAGTTATTAATTTTGCCGTGAGAAAAGGCTTTTCCGATCACTGTACGAAGGTGTCCACTTTCTCGTTGATCGCCATCAATTGTAGCAAGTCACTGTTGAGGAGTTCTCGTCTCTGAACAGGTATTGTTGATAACCTCAGAGTGGAGCGGTGGATCAGGAGATGGCGAACAGCGTAGCCAACGGCGAGCCAGCAACTATCGGCCTCGAACGACATATATTTCTTTGGGCACTTGGGCGGTGGACACTACTTTACACACAATTTATTGAATAAATTAACACGTAAAATACGAACTATTTATTTACTTAAATTCTAACATGTAACAAAACGTAAATGACCGTAGTGAAGGTCCGCGTGTTGACCGTGGTGTGGTCTCGAGTGCACTGTCGCTGTGTGCTGATCTTATCAGCCTGATGGACCCGTCGATCGGGTGCTGTGGATGTGGTGAGCTCCCGCTCACTCGTGAGTAGATGAGTGGTGGAGAGAAGTGGAGCCTCGGCCGTTTAACGAGCGCTCCTATTTCGGTACAGAGTAGGCAGATCTGGTTAGATCCCATTCACAGATCACAGAAACCCCTTCGTGACTGTGGAGCGAACAGGTATTAAACCTATTGTTTCTTACCGATCTTCAAGAACCGAATAAAGAAGGCTGGTAGCCTCACCAACCGCTCAACCTACTAGACTACAAGACAACATCAGGGCTTACAGCTTTACATACGAAACGTTTAGGGGGGCGACCCCGGCGTAGTGATTAACATCCATACCTCTCACGCCAAAGTCTCGAGTTCAAGTCTCACCCTCAGACAAGTTACGAAAATACCCAAAAGGTATTGGAGTGACTACAACGGGAGATGAACCAGCCCAGGGCTGAAAATCTAGATAATCAAGGAACTAAAAAAATAAAAAATAAACGTTTAGCCTTATTCTATGTATTTTGGATTATGTGGATTGGAATAGAAACATTAAATTTTATTCACTCGAGTTCACGATTAGTATACGACAATGAAGAAGTCTGCATAGTACACCCAAAATAAAAAAGCAAGATTGTAATGCAATTTCGCATGATTTGGTTTCATTTCTCGTAATGGATCGCAACTTGGAGAAAGAAAGCAACATTGGTCGTGGGCAAAAAAGCAACACATCAATTCGATTAGAAAAATTCAATGTGTGCGTGATGTTGTACAGTTGATTAGTAGTAGTAAATTCAATGGCGCACAAAAAAAAGATTTCCATCCGCTACCGAGAGTCGAACCGCGACCGTCAGCATGACGGCTCTTCATTGTAACCATCCAGTCACCACAACAAGCTGAGGTGAATGGAATAAAGAATCCTACAGTTTCTTCGGTTTTGAGGCACTCAACGTAACAACAATGAAGCAAATTTCGGTCGCACACACTTACATGGCTTTGTTTATTTCATAAACCGCATGGTGACTTGATGAGAGGGCGATAGGAGTGTGATGACGAGTGCAGATAAAAATAGAACACTTGACAGCGGAATAGCAACAGAGGCATACGGCGAAGCGGCGTTCTGTGCCGTTGTCTCACCCATATTGAGAAGTTGTTGACGGTTGAACAAAAACCCAATGGTTGCTGCGATTGTCGAGGCACTAGGCACACAGCGATAACCACTTGCACACACTTGCATGGCTTTGTTTATACCATAAAAAGCTTTGTGGAACATGATGGGCAAATTTGCCTTTTCAGAATCATGCGGATTTCTCAAGATATGATTGCAAAAACTGCAAAATTGCAATTTTGCATTTTTTGCTACAATTTCAATTTTTGGGTGTGGGTTCATTGTTGACCGCCAAGAATGACATAAGCAGAAAAGCATAAAGCCGCATTATTGCTTGCCTACTGTGGACTCCGAAGGACGATAAGATGAAACAAAGTTCGCCGAACTACAAAATTGGCCACCTACAAGACATTAATTAGACCGGTAGTTCTCTACGGCCACGAAACATGGACATTGCTAGTGGACCAACGCGCCCTTGGAGTCTTTGAACGGAAGGTGCTGCGTACGTTTTACGGTGGAGTGCAGATCGAAGATGGGGCGTGGAGTAGGCGAATGGACCATGAATTGCATCTTTTGTAGAGGTAACCCCCCATAGTACATACTGCTATATTCGGTCGACTACGGTGGATCGATCAAGCAGAAGAACAGCGCACCTTTCGTAGGCTCCGGTGTTGGCGAAATTTAGCCATGGACCAAATAGAGTGAAGACAACTTCTATATACAGCAGAGGCCACCTCGGCCCTTGTCTGATTGGTAAGGTAAGTAAGGAATCAACAGGAATCAACAAACAAAAACGTCAGATTTATGCACGACACTGTGGAAATACTCTAACAGTAGACTCTGTTTTAATTGCCAAGGAAAGGTTTGGCGGATTAAAATTAGAATTTTTTAAATGATTTATTTTTTCGCATTTCAATTATTTCTTTCATTTCAATATGGCGATTGGAAATTTTTTACCCAAAAGCCAATTTATCTTCCCAACTACTACTATCAAACTATTTGGTCATTTTTATTTGCCTTTTTAAACTCTACCTTTTTTTTGGGTGTTCAAGGTGTATTGGTCTACAGAACGAACGTTTTGATCAATCCCACTATCACGATAACTATCACTTCAATCGATCGGAAATATTTCTACGCATCAATTTCAATAAAGAACACTGTTGTTTTTGAGTCACATAGTATTGAAAAGTACATAAATGTTAAGCCTTATGTTAAAAAGTATATTAACCCCTTCAGGCCTGAGGGATCATATATGACCCCAAAAGGAAAATTTCTGTATGAAATCAGAGACGGAAATTCGGCAAATTCGTTTTACATTAGTTCTTCACCTGGGAACTATAAAAAAACATATGAGTATAAGGCCTTTGACGACCTAGAACATCCTGAAAATGAAGAAGTTCAGGAAGAAAAAAATAATGCCTTATTAATAGTACAAAGCTTTGTTTTAGAATATGATACATATGCACGCGTATTATTAAATTTTTGGTGATAAACGTTGAATATTTTTGTTTCTTTCAGTAATGTTCTAGGTTATCCAAAATGCAATCGAGTTCAGAATTTTAGATCAACAGTTGTAACAGTAGCTGTTAGGGCTGTATAAGATAAAGATATGTATTCAAACATATCGAATGAACCTTTTTATTATTTGGTAATTTGAACAACAGTTATTATTTGATGATTTTGTGATGTTCTATATCGTCAAAACCGTCCTTGATATCAGAACTTGAGATCTACAGTAGTAACTATTGCTTTTTGGGCTACACAAAGCTACGCTACGTATTCAACTATTATCAGTGAACATTTTAGAACGTAAACAAACGTTACGGGGTAAAACGGGGTGATCGGGGTCATCCAAAGTGTCCTTGAGTTCAGAACACAAAATCTATAGTTGTAACAGTAGGTTTTTGAAGTATGCAAACCCAAGCAACAATTTTGGTTTTATGAGGGTTCTGAAGACCATGATTTAGCCTTTAAGTGTGCTTTAAAACCACAATAAAATTTGAATTGTTACTTGGGAAGCAACAAAATGTATTTCATAATAAACATTGAATAATGTAGAAGAACAACAGACATAATGCGACAATCTTGGGATGTTCTAGATCACCAAAACTGCCCTTTAGTTCAAAACATAAGATATACAGTTAGAACAGTAGCTTTTTGAGCTATGTAAGTGATGATACGGATTCAAACATATTCAATGAATCAATTAGAAGGTCAATAGTCATCATTTTATAAGTTTTTCATCCTTTAGGACAGCTTAACAGTCCTGGTGTTCATAACTTATGATTAACAGTTGTAACAGTAATTTTTAGGCAATTTTAAGTAACCATAAATATTCAAACATATTCAATTACAACTTTTAGAGGTTAACCAACATAATAAAGCAATATGACTGAATATGAATTCAGGTCATCTTGAGATCTTAGAACCTGTAGTCGCAACAAAAGCCTTCTAAGCTATGCAAAGCTACGTTGTGTATTGAAACATATTCATTGAATGTCTTAGAAGACCAACAGTCATCATGAGATAATCTTCTAAGTTATCCAAACTATCCTGGAATTCAAAACTGAAAATTTACAACGGTAACTGAAACTTTCTGGACCAAACAAAGTAACAATATGTATTTGACCAATTTAAGTGAGTCTGAAAGGTAAATAGATATTATTAGATATCTTGAGATGTTCTTGGTCATCAAAACTGCCCTTGGTTTCAGAAGTTAGGATCTACAGTCGTAACATTAGCTGAATAACCTATGAAAGGTGACGATATGCTTGCGAACACACCTGTCATTATCAGATTATCTTGGGATGTTCAAGTTCATAGAGACTGACTTGATTCCAAAACTTAAGAAATACAGTATTAACCGTAACCTGTTTGGCTATACAAACCAACTATAATGATTCAAACTTATTAGCATTAGCATTGACGTTTGAGAACCTCGTTGATGGAGTTACAATGAGGAATAATTCGTTGAAGACATTGTATGCTACTATGAAACGAAACCAGTTACGTTTCTTCACGCAATAATATTCACGAAGACACTCCTCGATCGCTCAACACGTACATGCAACCGTCGGTGATACAGAGGATTTGGTATCTACCTTACGAAGACGCGGGGAACGCACGTAGCCTTCAGTAGATATCAAAGCAAAAGTGAAATGAATAGTTGGAAAGAAAAGCTAAACAAAATGCCCTGTTTGGTGTACGGACCAAACATTTATTCAAAAATGGTCGTTGGGAGCATCCAGTCTAAGAAGGTTAAGTAATGCTCCATTTCTCTTCAAGTGATTGGGACTTTAGCACTAACGATAGTCCTAGCCCAATATGACTTATGGTTATAGCGCCATTTCTCGCTTACTGAAAAGAGAAGAATGTCTGAGAATATGAGAATGGATGATGAGTGAAAATTTATCACATTTCTTTGACAACAAAGATTTACTGAACAGGTTTTTTCCAACATTGAAGAAATAATGTCACGTCACAAAATTACTCTAAACTGTTCCAGTAGCTAATTTGCTTCTGTGATTTAGCAATGAATATTATGATAATGAGTTACAAGGACATAGAATAAGCAGTTTATTAAGGCAGCAATTTTTGAAACATTGTATAACAATTCAAACTAATGCATTCGTGAAATAATCCGAGAGAAGCAAGACGTCTATTTCAATAAAAATATGTTATCTGACTGACCAATGAAGGGTCATTAGTAAGTAGTAGTAGGTATTGTAAGTGCCACCAAAACAAATTTCATTTACATGTTGGCAATTTTGGGTTTCTTGACTATCAATAATAATTTTGAATAAATAGTCCAATACGATATAAATGATGATAAATGCTGATTGAGCCGGCATAAGCTGAAGGAACGCTATTTATCTGCTGTGGAAGCTTTGATTATACGCAGTTTAAATTATTTATCCATGATTGATTAATCTGATGTTGATTTTGTTTTTCTGGTAAAGATGTAATCTTGAAGACTAGAAGACAAATTGGGATCTAATCTGACCTAATCTAATGGAATCAAGTCTAGTCTTATCAAACAATCTGAATTCCATTGTCCAGATTGACACGTTCAATCACTGTTAATACTACTAATGTGAATATTTGTATCAAAATAAAAGAAGATAAATAGATATCAGCGACCACAGCTATAAAAACAAAATTTTCTAACAAACCAACTCGATAAGTATGTCAGCTAATGCCGAGTACGGATTTAAGCTTCTAAATAATTAGTGAAATAATAAATCTCGCATATACTGTCTTCGTAGAATGGGCAGATGTACAAAAGTATAAAAAGTAAGAAGCTCGTCCGGATTTCAAAGAGGTCTCGAGTCGTAACCATAGCGTTTATCATCCAAAATTGGCCTGATCGCTGCCCAGATCAGTTGAGGTATTCACTTTGAAATCATGAAACAAACTTCACCTCATGATGAATTCCCCTTCTGTCACATAGCCGTAGGAATTTTGGTTTTTCGTCAAGCTAATATATCCCCAACGAAAGCTATTCAAACATATTCAATGAATATTCTGAAACGTCCCCAGGCATATGATAATCTTAGTAGTTCTAGGTCATTCAATGGGCGCCCCATCAACGTTCAAAAGTGCGTGAACCAAATGGATAGCTTGTAAAGATCACTTAAAGATGCGATGGGGGATCATTGCCCTGATGTTCGTAAATGTAGCACGTTGTAAAATGTTTCTTATCTTCTATACCCAAACATGATGGAATTGAGTAAACGAGTACTCATCGGGTATGATCTCTCATATGCATCCGTCGAACCATTCTGATCGGCCGTTGTGAGAATATCACCATGAAAATCTCACATGCGCATAGCATGTTGCCAATCAATAAAGCCTTTCCTTTTTGATCTCTTCCCTATCCTATGACAGCGAGCAATACCAAACATCCTATAGTCAACTATTCAAAAGGAAACACCGAGACAACGCCGATCAATAATCAAGGAACGGAATAAACCCTAACCAATTTTACTTTCAGCTAAATTTTCTAACACAAGGTAAGCAATCAAATGAATACTACATATCTACGATCTGATATATAACGGGGAAAGGGAGGGACCATCAGGGCACCCAAGTGAAACGATTTGCATAGGGAGCATGGAACTGCCTCCGCCCTATTGTTAACGTTTCACGGAACGAGGGCGGGCTCTTCGACCCCATCTATTGGGTTTATTCTGTCAATCAAGGGCTCGATTCTAATGCTGTGGGTGTGAACTTGCTTTGGAAGGAGATTCTCTTCCCTATATTTGCGGGTTTCACGAAAGTGTATCTGCTTACTAATCCGCTTGATAATCACAAACAACAGTAGAATCCTGATCAAATTGTTTTTCAGATTATTCCACTGCTATGGAAAGTTACCTTCCTAAAATAGATGGTAGTATTTCATCATCATCATCATCAGCATTATTCAAAACTTAAGGTCTACAATTGTAAAGGTAGCTTTATGGGCTGTACAAAGTTAAGCTAATTTGTTTGGCATGAATATCCCAAGATTATCTCATAATGACTGTTGGTCTTCCAGGGCAGTTGAATATGTTGGAATATGCATTATAACATTTTAAAGCTGATAAAGCTACTGTTTCAACCGTAAACGCACCATCAACATTCTTAATTGGAATGCTTGTTCCATCCGGAACAAAACCGTGGAGCTCGGTGACTTCCTTAACAGGAAGGCCATCGACATTGCCATCGTCACCGAGACGCATCTCAAACCGGAAATCAGCATCTTTATCCCAGGATACCGGATTGTGCGACTTGATCGTAGCGGCTCTAGTGGAGGAGGAGTTGCGATCGCCCTGCGTAACAACATCAACTGCCATCTGCTTCCGAGCTTTCAGCTGCAGTCTATCGAAGCCATCAGAGTCAAAGCCGAAACTGCTGTCGGCCCTATCACTATCATCGCGGCCTATTGTCCCAGGCAAGCAAGTACAACCAACGGAACAACAACGGCCCTGCGAAACGACATCCGTAAGCTTACTCGGAGGCAGGGGCAGTTCATCATCGCCGGCGACCTAAATGCGAAACACGAAGCCTGGGGGAACACCCGGCGGAATCGGAACGGAATTATTCTACAGGAAGACCTGCAAGAGGGACATTACACCGTCCTGGGCCCGGATACTCCCACCCGGTTGAGCCGATCCGGGGTCCATTCGACAATCGACATCTTCCTCACCAACATGGGGAACAACATCGCCCAGCCGATCGTACACCAGGAGCTCAGCTCGGACCACTATCCGGTGGTGGCCGAAGTTGGCTCCTCGGTCAACTCGGCATCGTATCACCAGACGGAACTACCATCGCGCCAGTTGGGAAGGTTCCGACAACATGTTGACGACAACATCGATTTCGACATGCGCCTTGATTCGGTTGATGACATCGAACGACAGCTGCAGAGCATCGAGCAAGCGATCTCCCAGGCCCGGGAGCAACATGTACCGGTGATAGATCAGGTGAGTGACTCTGTACCCATTGATAGACCCACTAAAGATTTAATACAATTGCGAAACGCCATTCGAAGGCAATATCAGCGAACTGGTTTGCCAACGCTCAAACGTCACTGTAATCGAGTGACCAAAATTATTAAGGCCAGAATGGTGGACCGAGATAAAAATGGTGAGAATGGTGGACCGAGAGGTCCACCGTCTGGCCGAGATAAAAATGCTCGACGATCGCTTTAGTGAGTCTATCAATCGGTACAGGGCACGCTGCCTGACATCGGATCACCAGATCATCAGGAATCTGGTTCCCCACCCCTAGGATTTTCCAATTGTAGTTTTAGTTGTAGATTAGGTAGGTTATCAAATTTTAACAAACAATGCCCCAAGGGCTGACGAAGTGTTTACTTATCTCATCAGCCTTCTCTGCAGGTGTTACCAACCGATCCCTTGAGTCATTGACGTCTAGTGGGATCAACGGTGGAATGGGCCTTGGCTTAGTTTTTAAAATTTTTGTCATCTTCCAGAACGGCTTAGCACAATCTGGGAGAGAGCGAATTTTTTCAGAGAAATCATTATTTCTAAGGTCCACCATTCTGGCCTTAATAATTTTGGTCACTCGATTACAGTGACGTTTGAGCGTTGGCAAACCAGTTCGCTGATATTGCCTTCGAATGGCGTTTCGCAATTGTATTAAATCTTTAGTGGGTCTATCAATGGGTACAGAGTCACTCACCTGATCAATCACCGGTACATGTTGCTCCCGGGCCTGGGAGATCGCTTGCTCGATGCTCTGCAGCTGTCGTTCGATGTCATCAACCGAATCAAGGCGCATGTCGAAATCGATATTGTCATCCACGTGTTGTCGGAACCTCTCCCAACTGGCGCGATGGTAGTTCCGTCTGGTGATTCGATGCCGGTTGACCGAGGAGCCAACTTCGGCCACCACCGGATAGTGGTCCGAGCTGAGCTCCTGGTGTACGATCGGCTGGGCGATGTTGTTCCCCATGTTGGTGAGGAAGATGTCGATTGTCGAATGGACCCCGGATCGGCTCAACCGGGTGGGAGTATCCGGGCCCAGGACGGTGTAATGTCCCTCTTGCAGGTCTTCCTGTAGAATAATTCCGTTCCGATTCCGCCGGGTGTTCCCCCAGGCTTCGTGTTTCGCATTTAGGTCGCCGGCGATGATGAACTGCCCCTGCCTCCGAGTAAGCTTACGGATGTCGTTTCGCAGGGCCGTTGTTGTTCCGTTGGTTGTACTTGCTTGCTTGGGACAATAGGCCGCGATGATAGTGATAGGGCCGACAGCAGTTTCGACTTCGACTCCGATGGCTTCGATAGACTGCAGCTGAAAGCTCGGAAGCAGATGGCAGTTGATGTTGTTACGCAGGGCGATCGCAACTCCTCCTCCACTAGAGCCGCTACGATCAAGTCGCACAATCCGGTATCCTGGGATAAAGATGCTGATTTCCGGTTTGAGATGCGTCTCGGTGACGATGGCAATGTCGATGGCCTTCCTGTTAAGGAAGTCACCGAGCTCCACGGTTTTGTTCCGGATGGAACAAGCATTCCAATTTACGATGTTGATGGAGCGATTATGGTCCATATTTAAAAATGAACGTCATCGTCACGGATGTGGCGGCTTTGAGCTGTTCCTCCTTGGAGCGGCAGGAACGTAGTTGGCGATAGAGCTCTTGCACGAACTCCACCATTTGCTCCGAGTTGTAGAGCTGTCCATCGACGGGTGGTTGCGTGAAGGTACTGCGACTCGCATTGCCCCAGCCGGGAGGAGGAGTCGGGTTGGGGGCGGCGGCGGCTGCCGCGAAACGATGATGGACCGAAGCTGACGGGCGGTTTGCTTGGCGGTGATTCAATTGGATCGGCGGTAGGTTTGGCACCTGATACCGAAGTGACGGGAAATTTTCCTCGTTCATCGGAGGTGGTGGACGGCGATGAGCAGGCCGGAGACTTGGTAGATGACTTCTTGCGGATCGCCAAAAATTCAGCACGTTTGGGGCAGGTACGATTGCTGCTCTCATGGTTTGCGCCACAATTTGCGCACTTCAGTACCGCACCTTCTTCCATCGGGGCACAATCGTTGGTACTGTGGGCTCCGGCACACTTGCCACATCGCGGCTTCATGTGGCAGTTGCGAGTTCCAAGGCAGTTGCCACATTGCGTCACGTCGTGCTGTCGCGGACGATACCGGTCCCACTCGACGATGACGTCGAAAAGGGCCCGTGTTTTCATCAGCTCCGCCATCGTGACGGATCCCTTCTCAAGGTGGACCAGATAGAGTTGGTCCCGGTAGTTACCGTGTTGCTGGCGCCTGATGGGAAACACCTTCTGAGGCTTTAGTGCCGCCGCTTGCAGCTCTGCGAAGATTGACTCCGGTGTGAGTTCTGGAAGGCCACGCAGAATCACCTTCAATGGCTTGCTTCCGGGCGCGTCGTGAGTGTAGAACTCGTGTTTCTTCGCGACTAGGTGAGCGCCGACAGCACGGTAGTCAGCCTCCGTCGAGCACATCACCTTAATTCCATTACTGCACAGCTTGTACAGCGGATGGATTTTGATAGCTGCAAGCTCGGTCCTGAGTGCAGCAATGTCCTTCGATGTGGTAAAGAGCGGGGGACCTTCACCTTCTTCGGCACCTCCTGGATCGGAAGCACGGCGAATTGATTGCTCGCTAGTAGACGAGCGTTGCGATCCACTGGATCGGCGTCATCGTGGCGCAGCCGCTTGGAACTGCCCGGTTGCGGTAATGTTTCGGGAGCGGATGTCACCGTTGGTCGATTTTTCGACCCATTGCCACAGCAATAGGTCGAGCGGGAAATGTATCCGAACTTTGAAGCACTTTTTTCTGCTTTGCCACCACCAAAAGATGAGCAAGCGCAGGCGATAGATCGCGAACCGAACACGCAATCGCGAGAAAGCGGACGAGGGGTAAAAACGGGGAAAAAAACTTTTACTGCGAGGGTGCGAAAAACACGACCGATCGTGTCGCTTGGTAAAACTGGTCACTGATGTGTTGCAGTTTGGCTCGAATTATCCCTTCTAGACTTTCGTTCGTTTGTTGTTCAACGTTATATGTGGTATAATCGGGGACGCGACGTTTAATGATTGCCATATTCAGCCGTGATGCGGTAATTGAATTAACAACAGCACAATAGAAAAATTCAACCCAACTCTTTAGTTAGTAAACTGATTTGTCGTCCTGATAAGGACGGATTTAATTGACGGGGGTGAAATGTTTTCGATTCCACTTGGGCTTTCTTTCTTCGTTCGGCTCCTCGTTGTTGCGGATGGCCAGCTGCAAGTGACGTGGGATGAATCTGGTCTTGTTTTCACGGGCGGCGTTTTCTACAACGTGCTCGCCAAACACGTCTGTCGCATACGGATGCACAGCGAGAACTGATTATTGGTGTTCGGTCGTTCCACGTGTTCCATAATTGCTGGCAAGGTTACTGTGGCAGTATTAACCAATCAGAGCGTAGCGCAAATATGATGTCATTTTCGACCAATAGCTTTGTGCGTTCAGAAATTTTTGTGGGACGGGGAAAAGTTATTTTGAAGAAGAAGAAGACATTTGTTACTCGTTTCCTATGACCTTGCTAGGGGAAACACATTTTTCAACCTGTTGATATGCAAATTTGTATGGGAGCAAAAGAAGGTCATTTTCAAATGAAAAATTGAACTACTTATACTAATTGAACTTCATTCAAACTTTGATGCAAAAAATTTGTGAGTCTTCTTGATAAAATGATGCATGAATAAAGTCATTCTGTTCAGTCGAACGAGAGTTATAAGCGTTCAAAAACCTTTCACTTTTGCGTAACGCTCTCATTTTTCATAATTTTGAAACGGCGCCCGGTATAGAAAAGAAAAACGTAGTCCTACGTTAAAAAACAATATTTTCCATCTTATGTCTCAGTTCATCCAAGCCAACATCATTTACCCCGATTATTACCACCAAATTTCAATGCTTCAATCAACTACCACACCACATAGGTAACATTCCAATCCAAACAATGTCAACGGATTGCAAGTCCTGGATAACGGGAGGTCACTGATGCTTGAAACAGCAATGCAATTTTCCGAATCACTAAACAGGGATGCCTCGCGAATCTCCACTCATTTATATTCGAAATTTGTCGGCAGCTTCTCTCTCCCTCAGCCTCACACACACACACACACTCAAGGAGGCCACGAAAAAGCTGTGACCAAAGGTGTCAAATGCCATGTCCGAATCCTCGCTCTTGCTGTCTCTGTCCCTGGACCTGACCCAATAATCTTCCCCGCCACGCGCACATACATATATGCAATTTCAAAACGAACGCGTCTGTCATTTCATTTCTACAATAATAAATCTGAAAACGAATTAAAATTTGCATAATTAATGTAGAGCGAATGAAAATAATATGATTATAGTTTTGCTAGTGTTTGCAATTTTTTTGTTCCCTCATTCCAAGCGAAAACTAGACGTGTCCTCCCCCGTTCCTCTTCTGGCCGACATAGGAGGCCATGAGCCTTCGGTACGCCGGGCATAGTTTTCGCCTCTGCCAGCGAAAATATTGCGGGTGGTGGTCTCGAAAGTGGATATAAAAATCAAATTTTAGGAGGAAAAATCCCCTCTCAGCCTCATCGGAAGCCGACGTCGGCCATCCTTCGGGGCACTTATTTCCAATCGACTCATTAGGCAGGGTTCTCATCGCTCCGGGCAGTGCCCGGGCCGGGGCGAAATTTTCGAGTAGACTTTTTCATTCCAACGTAAAAAAAATGGCTCGTCCCGGACTCTGATCGGTCCAATGGGAACCCTTCTCTTTTGTGTCATCCGAGTGAGGGGTGATTCGGATCGCGTCAGCCAACCGTACACGTGATTATTTGTTATTAAACATAAACATAAATTATTTGGACATCGGTTTCAATTTGCGAAATAAAACGCGTGTGACAATTACGATTTCGACGTGTGTTTATTTGTTTTTCCGTGGGAAATGTGTGGTTTGTTGTTGTTGCTGCTGCTCTCTCGCCGCCATGGACGTTGTTGGCAAATGCCTTTCTAATAATAATAAACGATTTGTCGGCGGCGGTGAAAATTGCTAGTGTTGAGTAACTTTCCCCCCTCGTGGTCGTCGGTCAGGTGCTGTGCGCGGGAAAATGGTAAGATGACTGGTCTTGGGTTTGCGCCGAGATTTATATGCTTTCGCGTCTAACTGTTGTTGATTATCCCGAAAACTTTGGTGAATACGAGCAGTCAGTGGTGGCTTGCGGGTGTTAACTGTTTGTTTGCATTTCATTTTAATCCCTGAATCAGCCGCAGATTGTCGGTTATTCAAACTACCGATTGCTTTTTTTAAATAACGAATCAGTTGTACAAATATGTGGGCATGGTAGGGATCAACCATTTCGAGGTAGTTACTATATTTCTACAGTTCCCAATGGGAACCCGTAGAACTCAGTTTTCACAGTTTCCAGTGCTGTAAGTAGTCATTTCGTTCATTTGGATAAATTTACCTAATATGATTCAGGAGCTGAAACATTGGACTTTGAGGTGGTAACTTCTTTGGCTACAGTCTGCTCTGAAACCTCATTCTTGGAAAAGTGCTTGTCCCATACAGTCATACATATCGAGTCGCTCCCGAAGAATATTGGGAACAATAGCCGTCAGTGACTAGTGTTCTTTTGTTTTTGTTCTTTTTTCTCAATAACAGAATCTTTATTTTGAGAAAGAGTTAACAAGCATAATGGATAACAGTACATAAAAATACGGAGAAACTTGTATTCTTGCCTAGCAGTAAAGTACCTGGAAGTACTGAAGGTACTGAACTTTCGAAGACCTGAAGTTAACAATCGGAAACCTAAAACTATTGGCAGCGGACATTCATACTGTTATATCATTGCCAACTTTGCTGCCACACCTTACGTGTGCACACATTTTATTATAATAACCTTGACTTGTTTTGCTCTACCTTTCCATGCTCAATCTTGTTAGTCATCTCTATATAATAAAAATGAGTTGGGGTTTCCTTTGTCACGATTTAACTCGCGAGCGGAAGGACCGATCGGCGTGAAATTTTGTATGCAGAAATTTTTGGGGCCGGAGAAGGTTCTTATGATGGTTTGAGACCCCTCCCTCCTCTGAAAGGAGGCTCCCATACAAATGAAACACAAATTTCTACACAACTCGAGAACTAAACAAGCAAAAGAAACCAAATTTAGCATGTGTGAGTTTTTGAAGGCAAAAAGGTTTTATGGTACCTTGAGAACCCTCCCCGTCATAAAAGGGGGCTCCCATACAAATAAAACACAATATTCTGCATAACTCGAGGAACTAATCAAGCAAAAGAAACCAAATTTAGCATGTGTGAGTTTTTGAAGGCAAAAAAGGTTTTTATGGTAGCTTGAGAACCCTCCCCGTCATAAAGGGGGGCTCCCATACAAATAAAACACAAATTTCTACACAACTCGGGAACTAATCAAGCAATAGAAACCAAATTTAGCATGTGTGAGTTTTTGAAGGCAAAAAGGTTTTTATGGTAGCTTGAGAACCCTCCCCATCATAAAGGGAGGCTCCCATACAAACAAAATACAATATTCTGCATAACTCAAGGAACTAATCAAGCAAACGGAACAAAATTTAGCATGTGTGAGTTTTTGAAGACAAAAAATGTTTCTATGTTGGTTTGAGACCCCTTCTCATCCTTAAGGGGGGGGGGTTAGGGCTCCGATACAAATGAAATACACTATTCTGCATGACTCGAGAACTAATCAAGCAAATGGAACCAAATTTAGTATGTGGTGGATTTTGAAGACAAAAAATTGTTCTATGTTGATTTGAGGCCCCTCCCCTTTCTGAAAGGGGGGGAACCTATTCAAATGAAACGCAAATCCTTGCATAACTCGAGAACTAATAAGAGAAATGGAACCAAATTTCGCATGCAGGAAGTTTTTGAAGGAGGAAATGTTTCTATGGTGATTTGTGACTCTTCCGTCATATGAGGAGGAACCAGGGGAGGGGTGCTCTCAAACAAATGGAACCCAAATTTCTGCTTAACTCGAGAAATAATCAAGCAAATGAATCCAAATTTTAATGGACGAGTTTCTTAAGGCAAGAAATGATTTTTGTGGTAATTTAAGACCTTTCCTCACTCTGAAAAGGGGGGCTACCATACATACGAAACACAAATTTAAACCAAACATGAGAACTATCCCTACCGCTATGCAAATTTGTATGCAGTGGTTTTTGGGTCCGGGAAAGGATCTTATTATAGTTCGACACCCCTCCCGCCTTTATGAAGGGGGGCTCCAATGCAAATGAAAAACTATATTTGCATAACTCAACAACTAATCAAACAAATGGAACCAAATATGGCATGTGGAGGTTTTGTAGGCAAGAAATGTTTCTATGATGGCTTCAGATTCCTCTTTACTCTGAAAAGGGGGGCTCCTATACAAATGAAATGCAATATTTTGTATAACTCGAGAACTAATCAAGCAAATTGAACCAAATCTGGCATGTGGAGGTTTTTGAAGGAGAGAAATGTTTTTATGGTCATTGAGACTCTTCCGCCTTCTGAAGGGGGGGGGGGGAGTTCTCATACAAATGAAACACAAATTTCTGCATAACTCGAGAACTAATAAAGCAAATGGAATCAAATTTGGCATGTGGAATTTTTTAAAATAGAGACATATTTCTATGGTGGTTTAAGACCACTCTGCCCTCTTAATGAAAGGGGTCCCATAGAAACGAAACGCAATTTTCTGCATAACTCAAGGACTAATAAAGCAAATGGAATCAAATTTGGCATGATGATTTTTTTAAAGGTCAGACATGTTTCTATGGTGGTTTGAGACCCCTTTGCCCTCTGAAAGGGGGGGGGGGTCTCTCATACAAATGAAATGCAAATTTTTGCATAACTCGAGAACTATTCAAGTAAATGAAACCACAATTGGCATGTGGGGGTTATTGGAAACAGGATTTTTATTTAGATAAAAATGGATTTTTGTCTTACTGTCTGTCTGACCGATCGGAGTGAAAATATGTATGCAGTTATTTTTGGGGCTGGGGATGGTTCTTATGATTGTTTGAGACCGCTTCCCCCTTCCGGCTCGCATACAAATGAAACTCAAATTTCTGCATAGCTTGAGAACTAATCAAGCAAATGGAATCAAAAATGGTATGCGGGGTTTTTCGAATGCAAGAAATGTTTCTATGATGAATTCAAACACAAATTTCAACCAATCCTGAGAATTATCCAGGTAACTAAGCCACAAACTGTGTATTGTCTGGGTAAGAAGAATGTTCTGATAGAAGTTTGAACTCCTTATTACTCAAAAAAAAAAACTCATTAAAAAAAAGCGTCATTTCTATGTAATGTTTATTCATTTAGTTGCAGGCGTAGCAACGCTCGCACCGGGATCAGCTAGTATCTATATAAAAATGAATTTCTGTCTGTCTGAACCTTATAGAATCGAAAACTACTGAACCGATCGGCGTGAAATTTGGAATTGAGAGATTTTTGTGGCTGGGGATGATTCTTATGATAGTTAGAGAACCCTCCCTTCTCTGAAAAGGGGAGCTAACACTAATTTCTGCAAGCCTCGAGAACTAATCAAGCAAATGGAACCAAATTTGGTATGGGTGAGTTTTTGAAGGCAATAAATGTTTTAATGGTGGTTTGAAGCCCCTCCCCCCTCTGGAAAAAGGGGCTCCCATACAAATGAAACACAAATTTAAACCAAACATGAGAACTATCCCTACCGCTATGCAAATTTGTTTGCAGGGGTTTTTAGGTCCGGGAAAGGAATTTATGATAGTTCGAGACCCCTCCCGCCTCTAGAAAGGGGGGCTCCCATGCAAATGAAAAACAAATTTCTGCATAACTCGAGAACGAATCAAACAAATGGAACCAAATATGGCATGTGAAGGTTTTTGTAGCCAAGGGATGATTCTACGGTGGTTTGAGACCCCCTCCTCTTTGGAAGGGGGGGCTCTCATACAAATGAAACACGAATTTGAGCCAAACATGAGAATTATCCCAACTGGTATGAATATTTTCATGCAGGGATTTTTGGGGTCGGGGAAGGTTCATATGATGGTTCGAGACCCCTCTCGCATCTAGAAAGGGTGCTCCCACGCCAATGAAACATAAATAACTCGAGAACTAATCAAGCAAATGGAACCAAATTTGATATGTGGAGGTTTTCGCAACCAAGAAAACGTTTCTATGGAGGTTTGAGACTCCTCCCCCCCTCTGGAAGGGGGGGCTCTCATGAAAATTAGACACAAATGCCAACCAAACATGAGAATCATACCTAATGTTATGAGGTTGTTGAGGCCGGAGAAGGTTCTAATGATGATTCGAAGCTCCTTCCCCGCCTGGAAGGGGTTATATTATTTTTTCATTCATTTAGTTGCATGCGTTGCAAGGCTCGCACCGGGTTCAGCTAGTCTATATAATAAAAATGAGTTGGGGTTTCCTTTGTCACGATTTAACTCGCGAGCGGAAGGACCGATCGGCGTGAAATTTTGTATGCATCGATTTTTGGGACCGGAGAATAATCTTATGATGGTTTGAGACCCCTCCCTTTACTGGAAAGGGGGGCTCCCATACAAATGAAACACAAATTTCTACACAACTCGAGAACTAATCAAGCAAAAGAAACCAAATTTAGCATGTGTGAGTTTTTGAAGGCAAAACAGGTTTTTATGGTAGCTTGAGAACCCTCCCCGTCATAAAAGGGGGGCTCCCATACAATTAAAGACAAATTTCTACACAACTCGAGAACTAATCAAGCAAACGGAACGAAATTTAGCATGTGGTGGTTTTTTAAGACAAAAAATGTTTCTATGTTGGTTTGAGACCCCTTCCCATCCTAAAGGGGGGCGGGGAGGGCTCCGATACAAACGAAATACACTATTCTGCATGACTCGAGAACTAATCAAGCAAATGGAACCATATTTACTATGTGGTGGTTTTTGAAGACAAAAAATTGTTTTTGTTGATTTGAGACCCCTCCCCTCTCTGAAAGGGGGGAACCTATTCAAATGAAACGCAAATCCTTGCATAACTCCGAGAGCTAATAAAGAAATGGAACCAAATTTCGCATGTGGAAGTTTTTGAAGGAGGAAATGTTTCTATGGTGATTTTGAGACTCTTCCGTCATATGAGGAGGAAGGGGGAGGGGTGCTCTCAAACAAATAGAACCCAAATTTCGGCAAAACTCGAGAAATAATCAAGCAAATGGAACCAAATTTGAAATGGACGAGTTTTTAAGGCATGAAATGCTTTTATGGTGGTTCAAAGCCCCTCCTCCCTCTAAAAGGGGGCTCTCATACAAATGAAACAAATTTCAACCAAACATGAGAACTATATCTACTGCTTTGCAAATTTGTATTCAGTGGTTTTGGGTCCAGGGAAAGCATCTTATGATAGTTCGAGAG
Organism: Aedes japonicus; assembly: GCA_034211315.2. NCBI lineage: Eukaryota > Metazoa > Arthropoda > Insecta > Diptera > Culicidae > Aedes > Aedes japonicus. Next base: position 138,388 of record JASCZW010005695.1, read on the forward strand.
CCCTCCCGCTTCTAGAAAGGGTGGGATCCCATGCAAATGAAAAACAAATTCCTGCATAACTCGAGAACTAATCAAGTAAATGGAACCAAAATTGGTATGGGTGAGTTTTTGAAGGCAAGAAATGTTTTTGTGGTAATTCAAGACCTCTCCTCACTCTGAAAAGGAGGGCTACCATACATACGAAACAAAAATTTAAACCAAACATGAAAACTATCCCTACCGCTATGCAAATTTGTATGCAGGGGTTTTGGGTCCAGGAAAGGATCTAATTATAGTTCGAGCACCCCTCCCGCCTTTAGAAAGGGGGGCTCTCATGCAAATGAAAAACTATTTTCTGCATAACTCAACAAACAAATGGAACCAGATATGGCATGTGGAGGTTTTGTAGGCAAGAAATGTTTCTACGGTGGTTTGAGACCCCAAGCAAAAGAAACCACATTTGACATGTGTGAGGTTCCAAAGGCAAGAAAGGTTTCTTTGATGGTTTCAGATTCCTCTTCGCCCTGAAAGGGGGGGCTCCTATATAAATGAAATACAATATTCTGTATAACTCGAGAAGTAATCAAGCAAATTGAACCAAATCTGGCATGTGGAGGTTTTTGTAGATGAATACTGTTTCAATGCTAATTTGAGACCCCTCCCTTTTCTGAAGGGGAGGGGGCTCCCATACAAATGAAACACAAATTTATGCAAAACTTGAGAACTAATCAAGAAAATGGAACCAAATTTGGCATATGGAGGTTTTTGAAGGAGAGAAATGTTTCTATAATGATTTGAGACCCCTCCGCCTTCTGAAAGTGGAGGGAGGGATCTACCATATAAATGAAACACATTTTTTTGCATAACTCGAGAACTAATCCAGCAAATGGAACCAAATTTGGCATATGGAGGTTTCTGAAGGAGAGAAATGTTTTATGGTCATTGAAACTCTTCCGCCTTCTGAAGAGGGGGGGGGGGGATCTCACACAAATGAAACACAAATTTCTCCATAACTCGAGAACTAATAAAGCAAATGGAATCAAATTTGGCATGTGGAATTTTTTGAAGGAGAGACATATTCCTATGGTGGTTTAAGACCACTCTGTCCTCTGAAAGGGGGGGGGGGGGGCTCTCATACAAATGAAACCCAATTATCTGCATAACTCGAGAACTATTCAAGTAAATGAAACCACATTTGGCATGTGGGAGTATTAGAAACAGGATTTTTATTTATATTAAAATGGATTTCTGTCTGACTGTCTGTCTGACCGATCGGAGTGAAAATATGTATGCAGATATTTCTGCATAGCTTGAGAATTAATCAAACAAATGGAATCAAAAATGGTATGCGGGGTTTTTTGAATGTAAGAAATGTTTCTATGGTGAATTCAAACACAAATTTCAACCAAATCTGAGAATTATCCAGGTAACTAAGCCACAAACTGTGTATTGTCTGGGTAAGAAGAATGTTCTGATAGAAGTTTGAACTCCTTATTACTCAAGAGCAGCTCCTTAAAAAATGCGTCAGTTCTATGTAATGTTCATTCATTTAGTTGCAGGCGTAGCAACGCTCGCACCGGGATCAGCTAGTAAGAATATAAGAATACAATAAACACGCGCGTATGAAGCTTTGTCCTCCGTAATTACAGTTTACTTTATTGTAACGGTTCCGAAATTACTCTCGGCTACAACAAATTCTGACGACGAGGATGTCTACGGTCGACGGATCCAGTGAGCATGGTAGCGGAATAGGTGTCAGCAATGGGATTTCTAGCGGTGCTGGATTATCTGAAGACTGCCTTACGGAATCAATTTGTTTTTGGTCTGAAGGATCGTACAATTCAAGCTCGCTTGCTGGATTCCCGTGATTTGACTTTGACCTTGGAGCGTGCACGTGATATGGCCGTGTCTATGGAAATGTCTGCGAAAGGAGGGCAGGAGATACAATCACGCCAAGGAAAATCGGAGTTACACCTGGTGGAACATCCAAATACAAAAAGTGCAAAATCGAAGATGAAGAGTAAGTTTGTGTCTAGCAAGGTGAGTGCAAATGCGAATGCAAAGAAAGGGAACTGCTATCGATGCGGCAGTCCAGCTCATTTTGCAAATAAGTGCCCACATGTGAAAACCATCTGCAATTTTTGCAAGATGATGGGTCATCTACAGAAGGTCTGTCTGAAGAAAAACAATGCCGGTGCTGCTCAGGGACGGAGTGACACCCACCTGGTAGAAGAAAGTGCTACGAAGAGTAAATTGCTGGAAAGAGAACGGGCAGTAAAAGCAGATGAAATCTGTGGTGTTTATCATGCTGCTGAACATAGAGTGGAGAAATGTTGGCTCGAACTACTTGTGAACAGTACAAAGATTCGTTTCGAAATTGACAGTGGATCACCCGTTAGTGTGATTTTGAGAAGTACATTCCGTCAGCGAAGTTGCGTTCGTCTGATCTCGAATTAGTGAGTTATAGTGGGAATAGGATTAAATTAATCGGAGAGTGTACGGTTAATGTCGAATACAGTGGAGAAATCCACGAACTATTACTGTACGTGGCGCAGAATCGTAAGCAACCCTTGTTGGGTCGCAGTTGGATGACTGTTCTGAAAATCGAGATGAAAAACTTGCGTACGGTGATGTTCACATCGATGGGAAAGTTACGTGATGTTTGTGACTATCGACTGAAAGAACGTGCATCGATTACTGAATGCAGGTAGAAGCGTTCCATTATGCGATAAAGGGTACGTAGAAGAAATTGCAAGCCTCGTTGATAGTGGTGTACTGGTGAAGGTGAACCACAGTGCATGGCCACACCAGTGGTTCCTGTGATGAAGATGAATAATAAAGTGCGTCTGTGTGGCGACTATAAAATACAGTCAACCCCAATTTGGTAGTCGATGAACACCCTTGCCAACCGTGAGTAGCTATTCCAAACGTGGCGGTGGAGAAAATTTACGAAGATCGATCTTCGCAAGCTTACTTGCAGCTCGAAATCGACCGAATATCAGGAATTTTGACACCAGTACGCACATGGGATTGCTGAGCCTACGAGAATGATGTACGGAATAAGCTCCGCACCAGCGATTGGCAACGCTTGATGGAACAGACTGAATGGAATTCCAGGTAGTTTCCTGGACGATATTCGGATTACGGGCCCGAACGATCAGTCCATCTACAGCGGTCAGAAGAAGTTTTGAAGCGCCTGTGCACTACGGAATGCGGATCAATCTGACAAGTGCCAATTTTTGCGAATCAGATTGAATACGTGGCTACGTTATTGATCGGAACGGAATACACAAAATGAAGCAGAAAATCGATGCAGTACAGAATATGCCAGTTCCGGAAACGAAGGAGCAAGTACGATCTTTTGTGGGATTGGTGAACTATTATGGGCGATTCTTTCCGCAATTGAGTACCACTATCTACCCATTGAATCGGTTGCTGCGCAACGATGTACCGTTCCAGTGGACTAAGTCCTGCGACGAAGCTTTCAGGAAGGTTAAAGAAGAGATGCAGTCGGAGAGGTTCTTGGTGCATTACAACCCTGAGTTACCGTTGGTGTTGATGACTGATGCTTCTCCCTATGGAGTCGGTGCTATGCTTAGCCACATCTTCCCAGATGGGTCCGAGCGGCCGATCCAGTACGCGTCACAGACTCTGAACGAAACACAGAGAAAATACAAACAGGTAGACCGTGAAACGTATGCCATAGTTTTTGGTATACGAAAGTTCTATCAGTACTTGTACGGGAGAAAATTCCAACTGATAACCGATAATGAGCCTGTGAAGCAAATTTTCTCAGAGTCAAAGGGTCTACCGACTATGGCTGCGCTACGAATGCAACACTACGCCACATTTCTACAGTCTTTCAACTATACGATCAGGTTCCGTCCAACAAAAGAGCACTACAATGCGGATGCGTTTTCGAGGCTTCCAGTTGAGGCGATGACTCCGGAAAAGATCATCGAAGAGGTAGATCTACTGGAAGTCAGCATTATCGAGACGTTGCCATTGACAGTTGACGATCTGGCGAAATCAACAGCAGCCGATTCTACAGTCAAAACTTTGATCCAAAGTCTGAGGAACGGTAAACAGGTAGAAGGCAGAGATCGTTTTGGAATCGACCAGAATGAGTTCTCGTTGCAGAAAGGATGTATCATGCGAGGGATTCGTGTGTATGTGCCACCAGAGCTACGGCAGAAGGTGTTGACCGAATTACATTCGACTCACTTTGGAAGCACTAGACTGAAGTCACTCGCCAGAGGTTACGTCTGGTGGGAACGGATTGACAAGGACATAGAGGAGTTAGTTCGAAACTGTGCAGCCTGCCAGTCCACTCGGCCAAATCCTGCTAAAGCACCTTTACACTGCTGGGAGACACCGAAGCAACCATTTGAACGTGTACATGTTGATTTTGCTGGGCCGTTCGTGGGACAGTACTTTATTGTATTTGTCGATGCGTTTACGAAGTGGCCTGAAGTGAAGATCGTGAAAGACATTACAACGAACACTATGTATCACGCCTGCAGGGAGTTGTTCGCAGCCTACGGCATACCATCTGTACTTGTCTCGGATCATGGTGTGCAGTTCACTGCTGCAGATTTCCAGAGGTTCCTCAAGCTCACCGGAATCTTTCAAAAGATGGGTGCTCCGTATCATCCAGCTACAAATGGGCAGGCGGAGCGATTCATCCAGACATTCAAGAGTAAGATGAAAGCGCTAAATTGTGACAGATCGCGAATGCATGCTGAGCTTTGCAACGTTCTGCTCAGTTACCGAAAAACTATTCACCCTGTTACTGGTAAGTCGCCGTCGATGATGGTTTTCAATCGTCAAATTCGATCTCGAATTGATTTGATGGTGCCTTCAGCTGATGCAACAATGGAAGTAGAACTTAGTGCACGTACACTTGCCGTGGGAGCAAGAGTCGCTGCACGTGATTATTTTGGGATGTTGCAGAAAAGTTGGGCAAGTTGCACTACTATGTCCAACTGGACGATGGTAGACTTTGGAAGCGGCACATCTATCAATTGCGAGAAGTTGGAGCAAACTTGCAGCCAATTCGTTACGAGCATCCTGTAGCTTGTGATACAACAGTTCCAGCACTGCCAAGAGCCGAATCGGTTGAATGTCCACCTCAACCATCAAGTACCGCACTGAGTCCAATAGTGGAGCAAGTTCAACCGGAGACCTTAGTAAGTCCTGCTGAAACCAAGTCACCCAAGCCAAGTGCCAGTCCGGAAACGCAACCAGTTTCTTCAGGATCGAATGCAAACAACGAGTTTGTACAACGACGTTCAACCAGAGTCATCAAACCTCCTCAAAGACTTAACTTGTGAACATCTAATTTTAAGGGAAGAAGAGCTGTTATATCATTGCCAACTTTGCTGCCACACCTTACGTGTGCACACATTTAATTATAATAACCTTGACTTGTTTTGCTCTACCCTTCCATGCTCAATCTTGTTAGTCATAAGAATATAAGAATACAATAAACACGCGCGTATGAAGTTTTGTCCTCCGTAATTACAGTTTACTTTATTGTAACGGTTCCGAAATTACTCTCGGCTACAACACATACCATTAACAAAAATGAAAACGGCGGGCAATTCTATGTCATGCTTATGGACGAACCAGCTTTCTCTGCGATCATTTCGTGCTCTTGGGAACAGTACATCCTCAAATTAAGACGGATTGCAGACCAGCGTACAAGTTGATTAAGCCTGTTGTACCTTCCGATAGACGCGATAGATACGCACGATCTTTAACCTACCACCTTGTAGTAGATATAAGCATCATATTAAATAAATAATAAAAATTGCCAAAAGTCTCATATTAAATATCAACTGAACTATTTTCAGATTTGCATAGTTCTCTGTGTATTACACTCTTTCAAACCGACTTCGTTAATAGTATGGAGAAAAAGCATTCTAGTTCGTGGAAGAGGAAAAAAAACGTTGTGTAGTATTGGTGTAGCAGGGAGATAAATACAGCAAAATCAAATACGGAAGAGAATGGATGGTAGTTGATGATGATGATGATGATGATGTGAACTACCATCTAATGTAGCAAGGCAACTGCCTATAGCACTGGACTGTTTTAATTAAACGATTTAATCAAGGTTGTACTGTACTAAATGTTTCATCATGTTCCTGTATGAAGGGCCAAAAACGTATTGTGGGCCCGTAAGCTGATACACTCACACGCAACCCATATCTACAGGGATCAAGAGAGAATCTCCTTCCAGAAACAAGTTCGCATAAACCACACCAAAACCGAGCCCTCGCCAATTAAAAAGTCCCATTAGATGGGGAGAAGAGCCCGCTCTCTATTCACGAAATGTTAACAACAAGAAGTTGGCAGTCCCACTCTTCCTATCCAAATCGCTTTAATCGGGTACTTTGATGGTCCTTCCTTTTATCCCACCATATGATGTTACATAAATATATGAAAAATTCAAAGAAATGAATATGATGCTTATATCTACTACAGGACTTCAAATGATATAATTGGAGCAAGTGGACTCCTAGATGAGTTGAAATGGAGCAATTGGACTTCAAATGATATAATTGGAGCGAGTAGACTCCTAGAAATAATAATAATAATAATATAAAAAAAAGGATTCATAACGGATCAATTGAACTATTGATATCATGAAGTAGCATGCGGTCTCCAAATTTTTTTTGCCTTAATGGGCAGAAGGATAAAAGAATGTTATTGCTTGATTGGAAAATAGAAAAAATAAATCAATCAATTTCGTTTGTTTTTTTACAGGGCGAAGAAGAATAAGAAGATTGAATCCGTCATGAAGGAATTGGCGGAAGAGAAATCCGCCAGCATCGAACTAAGCAATCAATTGGAAAGGGCAAAGGAGACTATCACGGCTTTGCAGGTGAGTTTGACAATACATCGTAGCGGAAGCGTGGACAGTGGTGAATTCTCACGAAATGCAGGTCCTTCCAGTACTCAACAACACGGCAACGAGAGTGGAGTGGAAATTTCACGATTCATGTCCTCGATGAACCAAATGTCTCTAACATCCATCAACCTGCCTGAGTGCAAATCAAGCGTAGCCGGCGAGCAGGTTGGGCGTCGGGATTACGAATCATGGATTGACCTCCCCGTAGATTCACTAAAGCTGACAGGAGTAGAAGATGAGCGTACAAAGTTCATCGTTTTCAAGGTCAAGGCAGGGCCAGTGCTATTAGACATTTTTAAGAACACAAAATCGACTTCAGAGGCCCCTGATGCAGATAATTTCCCATTCTCAAATTCTACATTCCGGTTGAAGACGTATTTTGGGTCGGCCTCGAATATTATGCTCCAACGTCGCAAGCTTGCACTTATTATACAACGACCGGATGAATCAGACTTGTCGTTTATAATGAGAGTCGGATCTACAGCCCGTTTGTGTGATTTTCAAGAAGGTAAAGAGTTTGAAGAAATTGTTAGTGCAGTTGCGGCCCATGCAAGAAACAAGGACGTACGAACAGCAGCGGTTAAAATGTTAAACCGTCAAGGATCGTTTACTGATCTAGTTGACGTGGTTCGGGAAATCGAGGCGGTTGCAATGAATGAAGAATACTATCGGTTGAAGCATGGTAAGCCTGAACAATTGACTGTGGCAGCTATTAATACGTCATATCCGAGGGCAGGTCCTTCCAGACGGGGAAACTACTGACGTGCGACAGCTCGTGGGAGATATGGACATCCATATACCGCTCCCTTCAGAGTTGGCTCTCATTCAACTTCTGATGGGAAAAGATCCGGAAGTGGTCTAGAAGCTCAGCCCTATCGCTGCTACAGATGCAACAGCAACAACTACACACCTGAAATAGCGGACCGTGAAATTCAGTATGTTTTTGGATAATTTGGCAGAATTAGGCCTTAACGAAATCTATGTAAATATATTCACTGGTGTGCGTGGAGTTCATATGGAGATATCGCAGGAGATACCAGACATCTATGCGTCGGATACTTTCGAGCACGCATCTGTTATGAGCGATTAAAAAATAACTGCCAAAAACTTGGTGTAGTCGGATCAGGAGATGCGGGAAAAAAATCATCAAAGGTGTTACGTCGCGTAGTTAGAGGTGGCCGTGATACGATGATCACATAGAGATAAAACACGCGATCGTAAACGATATAAAAACTAACTTTATTTGCACACGACTTGACGCTTATATATCAAAAGGAACAATACAAAGGATGTATTAAACAATGTAAAACAATGACAACAAAGCAAAATGACAACATGAATTTTGATATCCGGTTTATGCTTCTGACGTCTGTCGTGTGGCAGCTTACAGCTGTCACCGATGAGCCCAGCGGGAAAGTGATGGGAATGTTATGCGCAAAGACAGTGTTCCCAGCGCTTCTGTTTCGTTGTCGCAACAAAAGGGAACATCTCCCCTTTTAGAACCTTCGATACTGGTCGAACCTCGCTGGCGGTCTTCGCTGTCTAGAAGAGCGACGAGATATGATGGGCTGTACGGTCGGCGTGCTAGCAGCAGCCGACTCAAAGCTGGAAGATGTAGTGCTTGAAGACGACGACGACTGGTCTAAGCTAATTGCCGGGGCAGCAGGTGGTGATAAGGAAGGAGTCCGATCAGTGTCGCTTGCATTCGAGGTCGAGGATGTTACTTTGCGGTTTGAACCATTGGTCGGTGATAGGTTCCAAGCATCGAGGAGGACATCCAAGGGAAGCTGCTTCTGTCCTGGCGGTCTGCTGGGTCCGGGGTCTTGATCTAGACCGGATGTTGCACGACGCTTCAGTTGATTAAGATGCGACCGAACTAAACGACCATTATCGGCGAGAACATTGAACATGACTTGTCCTACTTTTTCGATGATCTTGCCAGAAACCCAGTTCCAGGCGTTCTTGGCATAGATTTTGACGTAAACCATGTCACTGGCATTGAAGGACCTAATGCTGGATTTCTTCTGGTCGATCGGTTGCGATACTAGACGTTCAGCTGGCGGACGTAGCAATTCGAGGCAGGTGCGAATTCGACGTCCGAACATTATCTCCGATGGTGACAGGCCTTCGGGTGCTGACCGGTTTGGTGTACTTCGGTAGGCCAACAAGAACGTTTCCAGTGCTTCAACGGTTGTACTTCTCCCTTCTTCGAGTTTCTTGATCGTTCGCTTGAACGTATCGACGAACCGTTCCGCCTGGCCATTGGATTGAGGATGAAACGGTGCAGTGGTTACGTGGTCGATCCCGTTTGATGAACAGAATTGAGCGAACTCCAGACTGGTGAATTGGGTGCCGTTGTCTGACACAAGCGTTTCTGGCATCCCCAGGCGAGCGAAAATACTACGCAGGATGTCGATCGTTGCAGACGCCGTGATGCGACGTGTCTGGATTACCTCCGGCCATTTTGAGAAGGAGTCTACGGCAAGCAAGTAATAGTCACCGGCAATGGGGCCGGCGTAGTCTGTATGCACTCGTTGCCAGGGGCGAGTTGACTTGGGCCAAGGCATAGGTGTGGCTGCTGAGGGTGACTTCCCTGTAAGGGCGCATGGTGAGCTCAGCTACCTCGTTGTCGATCGATGGCCAATATACGTAGCTGCGCGAAAGCGCCTTCATCCGTTGAATTCCGGGGTGACCCCGGTGGAGCTCTTTCAGACATCGCTTACGCAGGGGAGCTGGGATCACAAGCCTTTCGCCGAAAAGAATGCAGCCCTGCACCGTAGAAAGCGATTCACGGCGGTTGTTGAACTGAAGAAGTTCTCGATCGGCGTTGCTGGCCAGAGAGTTTGGCCAACCATACTGGATGTAACGATAGACCTTCTTGAGCACCGGATCCGATTTGATGCTTTGTTGTACTTCTTTAAAACTTAAGGGAAACACATTAAAAGTATCATGTACTACTGACCTCATATCACTCTCCAGCGTAACGGAAGCGATTACGAAGTCTTCATCAGGTTTCGCATGGCGGCTGATAAGTCGAGAAAGGATGTCTGCGTTACCGAACTTTTCGGTGGCCACGTACTGCATGGTGAAGTCGTAGGTTAGCAGCGTTAGGGCCCAGCGTTGCAGACGATTGGCGGTGTACACTGGGATGCCCTTTTTGCTACCGAAGATTCGCAGTAATGGCTGGTGGTCAGTTTGCAGCAGGAACTTCCGACCAAAAATCATGCGGTGAAATTTGGTTACTGCATATATGATGGCTAATCCTTCTCGATCGGTCTGGCTATAGTTGCGCTCAGCGGGTGCCAATGCTCTCGAGGCATGCTGGACGACTTTAATTGACCCATCGGGGAAGCGGTGACTGATGGTTGCTCCCAAGCCGACAGACGAAGCATCGGCTGAAATGATGATGTCCAATTTGGGGTTATAATGTGTTAATAGCAAGTTCGATGAAAGAATAGATTTGAATCCATCGAAAGCCCGCTGGCACTGTTGTGTCCACACAAATTTGGCTCCCGTTTTTAGCAGATCATCCATTGGACTACGTAGGGCACGCATATTTGGTACGAATTTCCCGTAAAAATTTATGGCTCCGAGAAACGACCGAACTTCAGACACATCCTTGGGTGCCGGCATGAGCTTGATAACCTCTACTTTTGCTGGATCGGGACGGATTCCATGTTGATCGAG